>JXSR01S019845.1:9654-24302 GCA_000969725.1 Ophiothrix spiculata | reverse complement strand
TAATTCGCCATCAACCGCTTAGTATTTTCGATGACATACAACGAAGCGGTTGTATCATTGTTTTAATTGCTGTGTTTGAACCAACATTTATTTCGTTCATATCACATTATTTAAGCACCAACAATTGAAGTTTCACATGTGTTATGTCATATAACCAAGTGCTCGCATGATCTTTCATTTTCAAATATAACCTTTTATGTGTAATTTTGTTAAAGAGAAATATTAATGATAACTGAGCAAATTATTTTCATTGCTGAGCTTCCTAATACTTTTGTAGTATTTTCTCTTGTAGTGTGCTTAATTTATAATGAGCTGTACTGCTAATTCGGTCCCTGACGTGATTCATCCGTTTTTAATACGTTTTGGTCGGGCTGAAACTTTGCAATCAGAGAAGATGATGAAATGGAAATATTTTTTAAAATGTTCTTAATATATCGGTCCATGGGCTTATGAAGCGGGAAACGGTATTGGGTAGAGGTGCTCTGGGGCGGGTGCTTCGCTTTCGAGCCCCCAGACCTAAATTGTTCAAAGTTATCCTTTGTCAACTTCAAAACGGAATGAATACAAATTTAACCCGTCGAAGACATAAAAAGGAATAGCTTCAACCTTCAACTCCCACAAGGGCATCGCCTCTAAATCTTCGGTATATGGGATCATTGGCTGTAGGAAATATTGCTATGTTTTACTTGATCACTTTGCTTTGTGGTGTATTTGTGTCCCTTCCCAATGTCGTCAGTCTTTTAAGCAAGTATGTGTTCATTAATTATGCTCATAAATTGTTTTCACGTCTTTAGACGCCACCGAGGATCCAGTTTCTTTCTTCTCTTGTGGTCATTTATTCGTAGTTAGAAGCTCAGAGTAACAGAAATGACACTGAGATTAAAACATGGCCCCAATTAGCGGGTTAATGAGCGTAACGTGTAACGTACTTGAGAGTTTGCGTTGTAAGTCACTGCTGTTTGAAGTGGACATTTATTCATTTTTAACCAAAAATTAATTTTTTGCTTCACAGAAAAATGAAAAAGCAGTATAAATAACTGGAATGTGTTGCATACTAAAGTTCTGAACCCATTCTCAAAATTTTATTTCATTTTGGTTGAAATTTTGTTAATTTTGACCTCATTTATTGGTATTTTTTGGTAAATTTAGATTTGTGCAAAAATGAGGGCGCTATACATATTTAAAATTATTGATTATATTTGATTATCGTTTATGTCGTTTGATCTGTGAAGATTTTGGCTAAAAATGATAAATAAAATTTTCTTGACGTCATATGCGTCATTTGCATATCTAATTTAGGCAGTACATGCCAGCATATCTCTTCTATATCCAACAATGAGTTTTTATGAATAGCGCCATCTATTTTGATACTTAGAAATAAAATGTCCCTATTTCTATTGGGTTCAAACAACAGTGAAGTACGCTATCGCTATTTTGGACGGTAACCTTATTTCCTTGCAAATGCAGTTGTTAAAATAACGACAGCGGAACCCTTATTAAACTTGATTTCAATTAGAGCTGTACGTCAAACACCAATATTATATGCGTCTCGTGTTGTTTTATTCATACAAATTATGACATTTAGACGTTAAGATATGTTAAAACAAAGTGTAATCTATAATTAAAGCTATATAAAACAATTGTGTGACATTGTACAATCCCAGAATATCGAGCTTAATTTGGGACATTTGGCCAGTACTATTCACTGCTTGAGTGGTTGCCATTGATTTATGTGTGTTTTGATTAGCGTGTGACTGGCATTTGCGATTGGATTATCGGTAACCTTATCCTTAAAAATAACGTTCATTGATACGATGGATGAAGAAATAACGTACAGGATGGCTAGATTTCACGCTAAGTTAACGTGAGACATACATTAAACTGAATATTGTGCACATACTGTGTTCTCATTTCTGGCCAAACTAATCGAATGATGTTGATCAGAACAAAAGGACTACAGTTATTCACGCTCAGTGATCACAACGGGTACAAATTAATCTATTTGGTTTACATATCTCAAAATATTAATTACATGGTTTAATTATTTCATTGTCATATGCGCGCGCATAGCACTAGGGACTAGACATTATAAACTTCCACACCCATTTGGTTAAGAGTAGAGTTAATAAGTAGACAACAACGAGGACACACAATGAAGAATGCAGCACAGGTTGTACCCGATATCTTTAAATACCCATCAAGTACACAATCAGCGAGCTAGTCTAGTGTATAGCGCATCTGACTTTTAATCTAAAAACCGTGGGTTCAACCCCCGTCGGGGTCGTTTTGATAAATTTCTTTATTTTTTTCTTCTTTTTGATTTTTCTTCGATTATTATCTGTCACGAATGACATTCTCGAATTTTTGTTTATATAAAAGAACCAAAAAACGTTACTTTCAGTCCGGAAAATCCAAGCTGCATTCATTACATTTCGCATGAAATGCAAAATATTTCAACGAAGCGAGGCTATTTAAAACACCAACTCTGACATGAGATCCATGCACGTTTGCTGACGTCAGATGATGACCCGTCGTGACAAAAGGTGGTAGTTATCGAAATGTTGATGCCTAGTTATCGCAATACAAATCGCAGACAAATATGAAGAGCCGATATTAGGTACCTTTCGTACATCGCATTGATCAAAGTATTTTTCCCCTTGTTATTTCTTCAATTTACAGGCAAAATATATATTTCAAATTTCATCAATCTGAGTTGTATATGTTTATTACCAGAATCAATCCAACTGACGATGTATTATCTTCTAAAACAAAACAAATGTAAGGGTTCAAATATGTTTGCTTAAAAAGTCTCAAAATCGTTGATTTTCATAGAAAATACCAAACAATGCTTCTTATCAAATCTTAAAAATCACATGCATTGTATTGGAAACACTCCAAATTTTCATACCCCCGTTCCCAATATATTTGCTTTCACCGTCTTCAGATAATCAGGGTTCAAAGTCAGCCTTCTCAGCAGGTCATGTTTAAAAAAAAAAAAATCACGCGACCATTTTTTTTCGTTTGATCATTGATGAGACTTGGATTTTAGAATTCGCATAATGAGGTCATTTACACGGCTAGACTGCGTGGCCAATACAATAGGATAAAAAATATTTTTGCGTCACAACATGGGATATGAATATTCATGTAGTGGTTAGACTACCATTATGCAAATATCATTGGCCATTTGCCAAGACTATATAAGATGCGCTTCGAATACCGGTGCAGGCAGTTGGGACGATGTTGAAGGAAGGAAATTGTGTCCAAATTTAAGGCTAGAGGATAATGAAGACATAAAAATCAGGAAGAAACAGAATAAACAAGTAAGGTTAGTTAAAAGGGGGACGTTAACGTTGTGGATATATACATGCCAGATGTTGAATCACATTCCATTGAATTCTTTCATTATTTGAGTTCTTATATATTTGTCTCTTAAAAAATATAAGCCTATATTGTCGATTTTAAAAAAAAAATTGTTCACGTTTTATATCCCCGGTTCATATGTAAGACAGTTTAAGATAAATATGTGACAGTAAGGTTAGCATTGTTATGACTCATTGGGTGGGGTGGGGACATTTATATACATAAAAGAATAATAATTAAGATTGTTCATTGATGAAGTTACAAGAGAACAGTTTTTTTATTATTATCAAAGTAGTAACCGATTTGAGTATTTTCTCAATGAATTTGTGATAACTTTTTCTTAAATTTATTTGTCCCAGAATTGATAGGCGTGGGATGAGAGTCGCAAGGCCGTATCTGCATAAAAACAATCACAAGGTCAAAAGATTTCAAGACCAGAAAGTTATACAGATAATGATCTAATCAAATTTTTCATATCGAAAGCACCATAAAAACCAGGATTATCTTTCCACATCAATCAATCAATCAATGATACAAGTACTTGCATAATATGCATACCCCATGAAGGAGTCGTACAGGGGAACAACGGCTTTCCGTGACTGTCATACCATGCACGGAGCAAGTAGAGGAAAGTTTCTTGCCCAAGGAAACAAGGAGACGAAAACCGCCCGGTGAATTATTTAATTAGATCATTCATTTTGAAGGAACTATCAGGTCTTTGAATCTCTTGACCTTGGGATTGTTGTTAGGCAGATACGACCTTGTGGCAGTCAACCCTCAATATTCATCATTTGTAGCCTCAGCAAATTATAAATAGTACCCGGGAAATACTGAGTGTTGAGCAACTTTATCTCAATGATTGGGCAATGTATCCGGTGAGTGTGGGGTCCCACTTGCGTTGCATGTGATATTATTTTTGTTTATTTTTTATGATTATCATAATCACAACGCTAGTTCAGCTAGTTACGACAATACCAATTTTACATACTAGCTCATACGAGAAATCCCCGAATGAGATATGTTACAGTAATATTAGCCACCAACTAGAAGAATTAAATATTTTAGCAAATATACTAAGTATATATATGCATAATTTTGGCAAATATATTATTAGTGTACGTCAGCTTGGCAAGTACCTCAGCAAGAATGGAATAGATAACGTATTAGTGGCAGCGGGTATAAACACTAGAATGACAAAAGTTATGAATGATTTAATCAGCAAAACCTTTCATTCAACATTTTTGAACCCCTCAATGAAGAGTCTAAAGTGAAGGTACTTGAACGTAAATTTCAACCCAGCACGGATTTTTCTACACTAATTGACATCATTAGTATTAGTGGCAGCGGGTATAAACACTAGAATGACAAAAGTTATGAATGATTTAATCAGCAAAACCTTTCATTTGACATCATTGAACCAAATAACAAATATTTGATAGGCTATTAATTGAAAAAAGGCTGTCACTTTTAAACTTTTTAAACTGATACCGGTGTGAAAGGAATCTTAGTCCCCCTGAAATGGTAGTCCGCATTCCATACACCATAACGGAGTAAAGCGTGAAACTAATGTTGCGTGAAAGTTGTTAGCCTATACTTTACTGTACAACACGGACAATAAGAACGGGAGACTTACATTTCTGGTACACCGGTATGCAACAGCGATGTGTTATACACAGAATAGACTGATCTCGTAGGGCTATCTACACTCTTAGAAAGAAAGTATCAAATATGAGACAAAAAGGATCAATTTTGATCCTTTTTAGGTATCAAATATGAGCTTACCCTTTAAGGATCAAAATGATCCCAAAATAAGGATCACAATTTTTGATCCGAAAAAAGGATCAAATATTTCTTATAAAAAAGATCTGCATAAAAAACATAACACTGAAGTGACCGTAGCAGGGTTTGAACCCACGCCGCACTTATACCTGCTGGTAATTACGAGACCAGCGCTCTAACCACTCGACCACGGGACTGTGTGATGAAATCAACGTATTTATTTATGTTACACCATTGTATGTACATTTCCCGCTATGTAGCGGTTATGGGGTGTTCTCAAATATGAAACAAAATATCACGTTGGATGCAAACGCGGTATCAAAATGTGAGCTCATCCTTTCCGTGTCAAAGTAATCCAGAAATACGGATCAAAACTTTGATATTGTAATCAAAAAGGATCAAAATAAAATGATCCTAAAAAAGGATCAAAAATGATCCTGGTGAATTTGATCCATTTGTATATATTGATCCGCAAAAGGATCAAAAGTGATCCTTAAAGGATCAAAAGTGATCCTTAAAGGATCAAAATAAAATGATCCCGAAAACTACTCGTATATTTGATCCCGGCCTTCTAAGAGTGTAGTGTGAGGGAGACTAAAACGAATCAACACCCCAACTTCCCAAAAAAGTCTTTTATACACATGAAATATGACAAAATCCATTGACTTGGGTAAGTGTTGCATACACATGCCATCAATGTGAAAATAACATACTCTGTAAATCTAGAAGTATGCAACAAGCAGCCGATTAACGCACAAAAACCTAATACGACCATACGGGGAAGTAAATTAGTCCATATTTCTCGAATTATAACAACGTACCAAATCTTGCTGAATATTCAAATGAACTTATATTTAATATTCGTCCATGTATTAACAACAAAATTTGCCAAAATAATACCAAAATCATGAACAATTCATGTACAAAAATATTAATACACAGTGATTTGGTCTTAATCAATCATTAGTAGTCTCTTACACAATTCAAAACTACCAGTTCACAATGTTGTAGGATATAAGAGATATGCTGTGGATCTTGTAGCAGAGTCTGATTGCTTGTTGCATACTTCAAGATTTATAGAGTATAGTCTAAATTTGGGTCAGGTGTTGATTTTGTCAACATGACTCAGATAACATGCAAAATTTTAAAATCGGTAGTCTCAATTCAAAAAGGTATTCGAAAAAACAATTTTAAGAAAATCTGCATACCAAATATGGAAAATCATACTCTTTCGATTACATATGAAATAAAATGAAATTTGGCTCAAAGAAGCGAACAATGAGCACAAATACATTATTGTACACAATATTGAGTAAAAATTGATCTCAATCCTCAAAATACTTACATACATATAGCACATATGATGAATGCAACAATGGCCCATTTTTTCCACCATCTAAAATGACCCCTTGCAAAGCACTGCAAGCTCATACATCGTTGAAATGACAATTTATTGGGTTCATTAGTGCAATACTACAGTGTGTCCCAGAAAGAAGTTATCAAGATTTCAATGCCGTATAATTCAAAAACTAAATTATTCCAGACAATGAAAGTTGGTGACAATTATGCCTGATGTCTCCACTTGCTTTGATGCAAAAATAAAGAAAATCCATGCATTAATTTTCTAGAAATGAACGTTTGAAGCTCAAGAGGAGTTTGGACACTTTTCCCAGTTTGGAGAGGTCGTACAAATCCAGTGGTAATTTTCAGCGAGCAAGAAAGTCATATTTTACCATCATTTCTGTTTTTTCACATGTTGCTTCTCTTGATGATACCTTGGAATCTTAATAAAGGTTCAGCCGAATGTTAACTCGGCTTCTACCTTGGCATCCACATGCTTCTTTTTTGAAGTTCCTTCTGCCATCTGATACCATAAGCTTTATATTTTCTGACATTTTTAAGATGGGCTACTCGTGCAATGAGGATATCTGGCTTCTGGGAATGTTAAATAAATCTTTCCATTGTTTCAATGATACCTGCACTTTGCAGATATTGGTCAATCATGATACTCTTTTCTCCAAATGAGGTGTTATGTTTGCCTTGAATTACCATATTCCTATAACCACTGCTACCTGGGTACCAGGCCTTTAGCGTGCTTTCAAAGGGCCCGCTAAATGATTGTCCTAAACGATTGCTTAATAAAATTTGTTAAATGATTTTTACATATAAAAAGGAACCAGATTTAGGTTAAAATAATCTTGAAAACAAAAACACTTATAATTGAACAAATATTATAACGATTATGTCTGTAAAGATGGCGTTCTTCGTTGCCGTGGAATATTTACAACTTATCCAAACTGGGAAAAGTGTCCAAACTCCTGTGGAGCTTCAAACGCTCACTTCTAGAAAACTAATGCATGGTTTCTCTTAATTTTTGCACCACAGCAAGTCAAGACATCAGACATAATTGTCATCAAGTTTCATTGTCTGGAATAATTTGAATTATGTAGTGTTGAAATCTTGATAACTTCATTCTGGGACACACTGTATAATATTTTGATCAGAAATGGTTTTGAGTAAAAGCAGCCTATAATGAAGGAATGTGACAATCCAAAAGCTTTTTCAAGTATATTTTGTCGAAAACCTGTTTTGCCACAGAAAAATGGATAAAATGTACATTCATACTTTCCTATACTAATACACGTGGAATTAAATTCGGGATCTCGAAATTAATTCAACAAATGGCCATAACAGAAAAAGTAAGCATATAAAAGCCAAATCGTTTGGAGGGTATTAAGATCTACCAAAAACAAACCCAATAAGCTAAAAAAAATCAAAAGTCATGGGTGAAAGGGGCGCTTCAATTTTAACACCTTATAAAGTATAATTGCTTTAACATACCATGCGAGTCAAATTGACATAACTAAAAGATGAGACATACTATGAAGTGGTTTTTATTTTCGTTGTTCTCAAAAACTACTTTTGTTGGCTTGGGTTACTGTTGCTTTCCGATATCCAGTTCATTATGGTGATACGAAGACATGATTTTGGGGAACAGGCATTTCCGTATTCTGGTCCAGGGGGCACTATCTAAAGTTGAAAGTGACAGGGGTGTGCCTCGGGTAGATTAAAAGTTGGGGCCATCGGTACAACTTTGCGCATAAAAAATAGGGGGTCATCATAGGTACACAAAAAATAGGGTCATCCAGGTTTGAAGATTTCTAAATGGTTACACCCTTGGACTCAAAAAAAATAGTCCTTCCTCATGTTCAAACTGCTATAAGATTACAAACCTGTTACAAATGCGCGCGCTGCGAGTAAAAATTGGGAAAATAAGCATTCAAATATTCTTAAAAACGTCAAATTAGCGAAAACAAATTGGCAGGAGTGCAAAGGGAAAAGGGGCCATTTGGTATCTGACCATTAAAAAAGGGGATCATTGAGTATTTGAACTTTTGTGGCAAGAAGCCAAAATAAGAAAGGGGTCATTGGGTACATGTACAAGAAAGCTAGAGGTAGTATGGATCTAGTGTTCATTCATAGACCGTGTCAATTTGGATGAAAACATATGCGTGTTGTTTAACCCTTGCAGACTATGACCACCGTTACCGAAAATGAGATTTATGAAGTGGTTAAAGGACTCAGCCCGAATCAACTGAAGCATCTCTTCTATAGCCTTGGAATACCACAGCATGATATAGAGAATGATGAGAAGGCGGCAGATACAACTGACCCACGACTTCAGGCAATAAATGTACTATTTGGATGGAGAAGAAGAAGAGGCAGAGAAGCTACAATTGAGGCATTGAATGAATCTATGAGGACTGCAATACTGCTAACAAAGCAAGGTATGTTGCTAGTTAAGAAGACAGAGGAGAGAAACAAAAAACTGATGGATAAAAACATGAAAGAAATGAAAAACTAAGGAAGGGAGCAAGGACGGGTAGGTAGGAAGGAAGCAAGGAAGGAAGGAAAAACACAAGAAAGGATAGCTACACAATTTATTGAAGAAATAATGTGTAGGAAGAAAAAAAAACATCGTTTTTATAGTGATAGATTTTGTTGGAAAATAAAATTAAATAGCATACTTTTATCAGAAGATATATTTCATCTCAAAATTTGTCAACGTCGTGAAGTCGGGTTAACACTCATGACTTTAACATGCACATTTTGGTCTGGGGGGGGAGTCCATATAGACCCAAGATATGAAGCTATATGAAAAGCCCTATCGCTAAGGAATCTTATGTCGAAGCTCTTGTCATAGATAAGATACTTCAAAAGAACCAAACGAAAGAATAAAATAGAAAATCAGACAGTCTGTTTCAAAATGGCGGCCAAAAGACAATTTATCGTATTTGGACAAAAATGTCCTGCCATAAAAATCAAAAACTAACTTCCCAATCGAATTTTCAATGAAATGTGAGTCAAATTTGCAAAATGTAAGTACAAATACATTCCTGAAATAAAATTGGAAAAGGTTGTTCGGTTTTGATAATTTTATTGGCAAAGGAATAGCACCCTTTAGCCTACCGATTTCTTATGCTAATTAGAACTAGAACAAATGTAGAATGGGAGGGTTGATTTAAAGTTTTTTGTCATCAAGTGAATTAAGCGTATTTTAATGTTAGATAATTACACGGAAAGGTGATGAAAAATTACTTCGCGTTTTTTGCTCTGACGCGAAAATTCAAATATTTGGTTCATGTGGACCCCTTTGTCCACTTTAAGTGTAAAGATAAAAAGTGGACGAAAAAGTGATTCTTTTATTTGTGCTGTGTTTTAAAACAGTTTAGGATCTCTGACAACATTATATTATCTGTTTTCTTAACAGATAACAATGAACTTGAAGACGATTTGAGAAACCGACTTATACACAAATACACCCAAGAGAAAAGCACAATTAGGTTTGGAAGACACCGATGGGCTCTGGCAGACACTGATGATATTTTTGTGGAGCTAATGCTTATTGGAGAAAGGCATACAGACAGACATGTAACTGGGCCGTTTAAGTCATGTTATGATATATTACATATTCCCCTCAGAGATGGTATTGAGAATTGTTATCATCACGTATTGCTTCAAGGTCCTGCAGGGACTGGAAAAACAACCTTCTAGATTTGCATATCTATGGGCTAAATTAAAGCAAGCATCAGAGTGAGTCAATAATTCATTTGCGAGTGACGAAATGCGATTGGATATGTTCAAGCTTGTTTTTTATAATAGAACTAAAAAAAATAAAACCCGACGACAGCCTTGAGAAGACTATTAAGACGCAACTTTTACCTCATGTATCAGAAGAGAAAATTGCAGAAATCGTTAGTAGTTTAGGATCAAAATGCTTGCTACTATTAGATGGATATGATGAAATTCCAAAAGATGTGAAGGATTATGTTTTAGAAAGCCCCCTTCTCTCCGAGTGTTTTGTCATAGCGACAAGTAGGCCACATTTGGTAGATCAGTTTTGTCAAGTTGACGCCAGATCATATTATGCCCATGTGAAGGTATCTGGATTTTCTTCTGAAAACTCAAAGAAGTACATTCAAAAAATTGTTGGTTCTCAAAACCAGAAAGATGCAGGTGCCGCCCTTATAAGTAAAATACAAGGACTACCAACCTTAAGAACTTTGTCATCGTACCCCATTCTTTTAGTTATGCTATGCATTCTATGGCTTATATTGGCCTGTTGATAGAAGAAGAGGGTATTCCGATATGTGATGCCTATGTTACCTTTATCCACAAGACGTTCCAAGAGTTTTGTGCTGCTAAATATCTGATAAATTTGTTCAAACTCCAAAATAACTTATTTAATTGCCCTTGAACAGGTACACGAAAAAAATTTATTTGACATGGAATATGTACTACTGTTTTGCAGTGGACTATCTGCCGATGCAGCTCAAATAATCCTATACCACGTAGAAGCATTTTTAATACCCAGAAATTCAATGTGGGGATATAGACAGGGTTGGCTGTCTTTACCTCTCTTGATGCTTTATGAAGCTGAAATTTATGATGATGATGATGACCCCTCTAAAGAAAAATTAGGCCTTCACGACGCGTTAGTGCCGCTCATTCAAGACATTGCAAAAGACGATACAAACACACTAATACTATCCGAAATGACAATTATAATAGCGTTGAGTTATTTAGTTCGTTCTTGTTATCATAGTCGCGTGTGGTTGCAACATATTGGACGGATTCGTTTCGAAAATTGTACAGTAAATGTATGCACATTTATGAGTATACTATGCGCCATGCCAACTGTAACATCAGTAACACTTGTTAGAGTCAAAATAACACCAAATGAAAGGAACGTAAATGATACTTTGTCCTGTGGATCGCTTAATGAATTCGTTATACAGCGGTCATCCATAAGTTTCAGCACGATGGTAAGACTGATTAGTTATATGCCAGCAATGAAATTGGTGACACTTGATTCGGTGGGGATTGAAGATGAATGCACATCACTATCATGACTATTGACACTGAGAGCTGAAGTGAATGTAAATATAATAATGAAATTACTTGGCTCTATACCGTTAGTGTCGGTTACACTTATTCGGGTGACGCTTACAGGTGTAATAGACGAGGATGTAACAGTGTCTTGTGAGTCACTAGATGAATTTAGAATTAAGAAGGTGTCAGTAGATGCAAAAGCAATATTAAAACTGCTTGGATGTATGCCGTCGATAAAATCATTGGTACTTGACACTGTGACGCTTAAAGGTGGGGAAGGAGAAGATGAGATGATATCTTCTAATTCACTCACTGGATTTACAATGGAGGGAACAGAAGTGAATGAAAATAAAATGATGGAAATTCTGACTCGTATGCTTACTCGTATGCCGCCAGTATACTTAGCCGATGGGGTGACACTTGTATAGGTGAAGTAGATAAGAGGACGTTCCCATCGTCTTCTTGTAATTCACTTGCTTCCTTGTGCATGCAATGAACATCAATGAGTACAAACACAATGATAAGACTGCTCGGTTGTATGCCTTCAGTATCATCAGTTAAAACTGAATATGTGAGGCTTGAAGGTGAAGTGGATCATGACATATCAGTATCTTGTGAGTCACTCAATGAATTCAATACTATTAGAGAGGTTTCAGCAGATGCGAATACAATAATGAAACTTCTAGGTTGTATACCATCAGCAAGAATAGTGACGCTTGACAACGTGAAGATAGAAGATTATTACAGACGGGAACTTACCAGTTTTTGGCAAGTCACTCACTAAATTTGCTATCAGTGACAAATGGCAGAGTGATGACTGATATTACATGAATATATGGCTGAATGGACGGATTGCTTGTATGTATGCCATTAGTCCTGGCACCATGACTTGACTTTAGTGTCAAGTCATGGAAAATGCTATGTAGTAAAACTGCCATTTAAGCATGTCTGTACAGACAATCTTGGGACTAAGTCCACATCTCAAATTTAGCCAAAATGTTGAAGCTGTTCAAAATTTTTATAATCAGTGGCCTCCTTGAGAGTCTTGTGCATCTCATGGTAGGTGATTCATCAATATTTAAAATCAAAAAGTGTGATTTTATGACATAAACTTACCTTGTATGCTGTAACATTGGGTTTCCGAATTTGACAACCTCAACTTTGTTTACATCCAGAATTTGGGTAATAAATTTCATCTTTGAATTCAAAATAGTTTTGTAATGATTCTACACTATTTAAAGATGTTGTCTGTGTTGAGAGAAATTTATTTGGGTTTTTAATTTCTGAATTATTTCATGTCAAAACTTAGCAAGCTTAAACGGCAATATAACTCCACATATTTCTTGTAACTCTGGACACTTGGTCCTGAGTTACAATTATTGGAACTAGTATGCCATAAGTAAAACGGGGTTTTCGGTGATTTTTTAGATTTTGAAGACCTCTCTGATCAAAAAAATGGGCCAAAGTGACTTCAGTAGCGAAAATAACATGATTTTAATCACCAAATAAGCAGCTTTAATTAAGAGATCTGAAAAAGCCTGGATATATTTGTTTCACATACTTCATTGTGATTTTTATATACGTGACCAAATGTATAGTTAATTTTACTCCAAACACACATAAATGATAGTTGGCGCGTAAGCATGATGTGCGTATTAGCTTTTACATATGATAATGCCTTGCGAAAAAGTTCCATTGCGTGCAAAATAAATGGGACAAACGGAAGTCTTGTAGAGTCGCTTATAGACGGCTTTATCAAAAAAAAAAAAGAACTAACGGTTGTTTCATAATGAATAAGGTTAAAATATTCAAGGTCATGATGTAGTGATCTAACCCTATGTAAAATGAATCTTAGTCCCTCTGGAATCAAATTCCGGCTTCCATAGATCATAACGGAATAAAGCGTGAAACTAATGTTACGTGACAGTTGTCAGCCTATACTTTACTGCTCAACTGAACGGCGGGCTAACATTCCTACAACACCGAGTGATGGAGCTGTAAAATGTCTGAAATTAATTAGGTGCCAGGGGCCTGACAGTACGACATTGCACCACACTACAGTATTTGTAAAGTAGGGATTCTTGTAAAGCTTGATTCCGAAAAAAAAAATTGACTACAAGGGATGATATGATCTTGTTGATGAAGGTACCCCTACATTGATATCATTAGGGCCCGCATCAGGGTTACTTATTTTCGGGCTTATCTTTTTACATAAGATGCAGACTTGATGTGATACCACTGTCTTCCATGAGAAGTTTCTGAAACATATCGGTGACACCTTAGGCTGCAATCAAATAGAACTATACTATTCGGGTATACGGTGCACGATTTCACTTGGGCACGCGTATAGAATCAATCGAACACGTTAAGGCTACTGTCCTTTTAGATGAGCGTTGGACCGGAACGGCGTGTTTACTGCAAGTTTTGGACCATTTACACATATCCGATTATCACAATATTTGGTGTACATAAGGAATAGAGTCTCTAGTTTATATATACATCTTTACCTATGATTACACGTCCACAATCAACCTCAAACAGGCATCAACAGGCTACCTCAAACTCGTTAACGCTACTTTTCATATATGGCAACATTTCAACCATTTTCCATCATTCGATTTCCCTCAAATGTTGGTATGTTGAATGTCAAGGTAAAATAGTGGAATTACATATGTTTTTTCAAGATTTGCAATGGCATTAAATGATCGAAAGGACATTGAATGTCGGAGCTATTGCGTGTTTCTATTCACTGATTTTTCCGTCGCTGAAAATTGCATCAAAGTTCACCTTACGTATAATAAAACTTTCTAATTGTCGTTATAAACATTTCTCAACTTCTTTTATTAATCATATATACGCTTGCCGGCACATTTAAAGCAGTGTTTAACAACGTAAATGAACCGTTTTGCTGGAAAAGTTAGAGATTTGGGTGTGAAAATACAAGATGGCGTTTTGAGGATTTAAAGTATAAAATTGATCAGTTTTCATGTGTTTTTCATGCACTACAAGCTGATTCCAAATCTTAAACCATGGCGGAAATAATGAAAAATGTTTTTTATGACATTTTACTTACATCACTTTGTCAAATGTGTAGTATTCCATAAAAAACGGTA
>JXSR01S019839.1:24397-43346 GCA_000969725.1 Ophiothrix spiculata | reverse complement strand
CCCCGCATAAAAGCTAAACTCTCAAGCTGTTTGAAATTTGATTATTTGAAATTTTGCCTCCAAAGAACAAGTTTCCAACCTATATAACGCCTCAGCATCAAACTGGGTCCGGCTTTACAAATCATATTATCATCCCACATACCATCAAAATTGCTTTTATATTTATTAGTTTAGAGACAAGGGGGAAAACAAATTTCCTAGACAAATTCACTAAAGACATGGCGAAAAAAATCGAGACAAACCAAATCAGTTTGTCACTTCAAACTTACCTCGAGTTTTACTTCAACATCCACTTCATCTATCTAGAGGCATCAGAACAAGGCCTGCAAGAAAAAAATAAAAAATAGGAAAGAAAACTTGAGTTGTGATGTTTTTAACAGCTGTCAACAAATTATATTTACTATACACTGGCCTAGAGGTAGATGGCTTATTTTTCTTGTACTGAGAATTCAAAATAAACACATATAAAAACTCAACAGAAAAACAGGGAGGATAATAAAAGATCACTCTGAAGTTTCTAATAACATAGACGTTTTCAACTATAGTAATGAACCAAGTGCATATTTTCCTTATATATTTCCTTGTTTTTTGTTGACTTATTTTGCCAGAATAACTTCACTCAAAACTTGAGTTACTGTAAATGGGAATATCTTCGCGAGCAGAATTTTCCGCGAATCCAGACAATCCCGACCTTTTCGCACGTGTTAAATTAACGTTTTAAAGCTTCATTATATAGACCAGCACTAAAATGAATGTTTTTGCGAGGTGTTATATTTGTGGGTAGGTGTTGATTCGAGAACTTCGCGAAAATTAAACCCTCACGAAAATAACCTCGTTTACAGTAGTAGTTTGTATTCTCTCCTTTTCAAGATTTAAATATCAGGTAAAATTTACACCCTTTTTTATGGAGGCAAAGGACTTGTCATTGAAAACAATAAATTACTAGCTTTTATATTTGGATACATTGAAAGGCATACAATCAAAATGATCCCTGCTCCAGGGTCAAGCTGCAGAATTAAACCCTGTCATAACATAGATTGTTTGGCAATATTTGCTGGATTGGAGGGACATGTCTGTGAACACAAAAATTAACTTCAATTTGCAAAGTCACAAAGTATGCTGACAAAGAAATGTAAGGTAATTTAAATTGCTTCCAGCTAAATTCCATGAATAAATAAAGTATAGAGCTGAATTACTTTGAGGCATAACCTACATTTTATGCAGTACTTAGAACTGATGGCTGGAGATGGTTAAAGAATGTCAGCCATGTATATTACTAGAGATAGTAATGCAGGAAGTCAGCCATGTGCATCATAGTCTGTCACTATTGTCATCAATAATACAGCTCATTCGGTGATAATGGTGGCAGGCACTAAATGGAATGAAGAGGGTTTTCAACACTTCTTGAGATGGCGAAGGAATGCCAGTCAAGTGTACTAAAAAGAGATGGAGTCATGCAGTAAAGTCAGCCGCACACTTAGTCGAGTCTCTTTTGTCATCAATAATACAGCTCATTACATGATTACAGAAAGGAGGCACTAAACGGAATAGAGAAGGTTGTCAACACTTCTAGGGTATCTTTCACATCTTGCCAAATCAGTGATATCAGAATGCCTTTGTTCTACCAATGATCTGTCAGTACCTCGATGTCTGCAGGTCCATGTCTGGTATCAAATGCAGAAAGAAAACAAAAGATCACGTCCAAGTCTGTGTTCAATTTTCAGGCCCATTGTTTTAAGTACGCTAAATAAAACAAAAGATCAGGTTGGTGTCTGCGCATTTAAATTTTGCAAGCCTTGTTTTAAATGCCCTAAATTAAACAAAAAGACCAGCTGGATACACAATGCTAAAAGTTTGTCTTCTCCAATGGGAGTTAATCTCAATAGTAAAGAGCCAATATGATGACTTAAAACCAAAAAGCAAGACTTCTTACAATAAAAAAATCTTGAACAATATCAAGTCTGGCATGTATTTTCCATGATGTCTTTCAATCTGTTTAGTTGGGTTAGCTGACAAAATTCTTGCCGATACTAGCCTTACATGCTTTATTTCCTCTTGCTCATTTCTGGACTTAAAACACCACAATATCCAAGTAACACAACAAACCCAAGAAGATGCACTCACAATCATCAGTTTGCGTCAACTAAAGATGAAATAATCTTCCTGTCACATATGTCATCTGGTGTCACTTTACATTTCCTAAAGATCTATACCATTATCATGCACAGTCAAACTGAAATTCGTGTTTCCGTAGACGCACTGTCAGTTGCTTCACTGGAAACTTCTTCTGGTTGTTAAGATTTGAATTTTGAAATTTCAGTTGATTAGTTCCAGTGCACTCACAATGTCAGTTGGAGTTTGACAAGGGGACGTATCTGCTTGTCACAAATGTCATCTTATGATATCAATTCAACATATCCTTAAAACATCAAATCACAGCTAAAGTTCTACTTGCGACATTGGTTGGTTTTTATTTTCTGGTTATGGAGAAAAATTTTGAAATCAAGCTGAGCAGTTCTTGTCAGTTCACTCACAATAAGCTTGCATCAAGCAAGTTAAGATATCATTTGGAAATATCACTACGGTTTGACAACTTCTCAAGATCTAAATATGACTGGAGATCATTACAAACAAGCTAAAATTCCACATGCTATGTCGGTTGCTCCAAGCAGATATTTCTTACAGTTTTGTAAAGACTAAAATTGTGAAATTCACCCATTCAATAGAATTTCTATATAGGCTACTTCAATCATCTAATAGTAACACTAACTTCCTTTGAAAATGTCCTACAAATCCTGAGCATGGCCCTGAGGTCCAAAATTGTGAATTTATAGCGTAAATAAATTCTAAATTCAAATGCATTGAAACCTTACTCACTTCATGAAAGTAATACTGTTGATTCATTTAATGCAAATAATACTATTTCCATGTGTTTCAAAATGGTATTCTTGCCTGATTTCAAATGGGGGGCATGGGGTACTCATACTTACGAGCAGGATACCTATGTCCAGCGGTAAAGACCCCTTATTCAGACCGGCAGGCCGCTCACAGTAGATCCCAATTTCCAGCATGATTCAATTCTTTAGACCCCTTTTTTGAGGAAAAATACTAAATTTTAGCTCAAATATTGATCAGGAAATGCGA
Source organism: Ophiothrix spiculata (assembly GCA_000969725.1). Taxonomy (NCBI): domain Eukaryota; kingdom Metazoa; phylum Echinodermata; class Ophiuroidea; order Amphilepidida; family Ophiotrichidae; genus Ophiothrix; species Ophiothrix spiculata. Next base: position 40,202 of record JXSR01S019839.1, on the reverse strand, counting down.
AAATTGTCAGCTCAGAAGGCTATTTTTAGCCAAAATGTCAGTCCACTAGACCCCCCAAAATCAGTTTCAAAGGTCCATTTTTTACAGAAAATCAGTTCACTTTCGTATCTGACATGCCTACCACTTTCAAAGTTGAGTGCCCCCCTCAAAATCCTACCCAAAATGAGTAGCCTACTTTTTATACAATATGTACAACAGTATGGTATAACTTTGTAAACATAGCGTCTATTTATAGTGCATATAGCTGGAAGGCTTGCAACTCCCAATAGATCTGAGACTACACCTCTGACCTGCAGACAATGTAGATGAAATCTATCCCATCCCCAAGACCTTATTCCTCAATCAGCCAAACATGACCTCAGTTCACCTTACACTCCTAACTTTAAAGGTGCAATTCATGATTCTGAGTACAGCATAAATGCTTGCTGAAAATTTCAATTGATTCCATCCATTCGTTTTCAAGTTACAAGCTTTTCAGTATTTTAAAAATCCCATAGGCTACTGTGTTCTAATTACTGTCGGGACCCTGACAGTAATTAGAAATGATACATTTTTCCATTTTTTTAAAAAATGCAAGCATATTTGAAAGAATGGTTTGGGGATTGTATTATACACCAGTCAAGGATTCACTCTAGCTACAAAACTCAATTTTGATAGAGGTGACCTTGAGGATGAAAAGTGGATCATGAATTGCCCCTTAAAATACCACAGAGAAAGAGATGGTTCTTGTTTTCGCTATAGTTTGCCATGATTGATTGATATTCTAACTGTTACCTGCCCCATATGTATTTATCTTATGTAAAACATAGATTTTGAAACTTATTTTTAAATAATCAGATGTCACTTAGTATTGTAATATCACTACTAAATCCTGAAACTTCCAAAAAAATCCTGAAAATGTGCATAAATTTTGGCAAAAAAGTTGAAAATGGCTGAAAATAAATGAAAATAGTCAATTTGGAGTTTTTAAAAAATCCTGAAATCAGGAAAAAAATTGAAAAGTGGCATCTCTGAATGATATTTTGACATTTGGAATAAAATAAACAAGATTTTTCATTACAATGAGAGTGACATCATATACATGTGTTGTATTGTATTTAAGAGAAGTGGAAATGAATAGTTGATATCATGACCAGCCAAGCAGTTTGGGTTCGGGGGGGGGGGGAGACTAAAATTTGGTTAAGGTGGGGTTGTGCCACTGGAAAATGTGAAGTACCACCCATGTATATACCAATTTTCAAGAAAAAGGGACCCACCCATATACCAAATGCCCAAATTTGGGTCAAATTTATACAAAAATTGAAATTTTCCCCTACACTAATTTTGCACGAAATTAGGCTGATTTTTGGTTGAAATGTAGAAAAAAATCAAAAATGTGCACCATTTTGGTGAAAATATTGATAAACTCGACCCATCAAAATACCATATTTTGCAAATAAAAAGGACCCATTGGTATACCAGAGCGCCTGATTTTGCTACCCAAGTTTGCGGCACATCCCCGTAATCACTTCTGTACTAAGTACCCCTCCCGAATTTGGGCCATTTACTTTGGTCATGCTGCAAATGCTGCAATTCTAGGTTCAAACTCAATAAGGACACTTTTTTCCTCCAGATGCATGCTATAGATTTAATTTTCATGATCCAGAAATGAATTTGTAAAGATTCCAATTGATAAAGATTCAGGAGATACACTGCTTTGTGTGAATATCCTCACTCAATTAAAGTCAGATACAATTCTTAATTTTCAGTGATTCTATGGGGTAGCGAGTTCAAATGAAGTCCAGGCTATCATCATCTGGTATTTGTGATCATAAAGCAGAAAGATCACCAATACAACAGATGATGTCGCTGCTAATGTAAACAAATCTGACAATCTCTTTAAGATTGGATAGGCTCCCAATAGAGTGAAAACTACACCTTCTGATCTCTTTGAAATAGAGATGAAATCCAAGCCATTGTAGACTGATTCTCACCATATCCATGTGATCTTATTTGACCCTTGAGAAAGTTGAAAGATAGATCACAGACTGGTTTTTACATAACATGGGTAAATGCAGTTAGAATTTATATACACGGCAGATGAGATATTAAAGGTACACCCACAACCAGTTTTGGTAAACTGCAATTCACTCAACTGACAATTTCTTGTCAAAAATCATTTTGTAATTTTTCAAAAAAAAGATAAAAAAGTACTAATGAATTTCATAACTGTTTTTGTTTGTAGCCTAACTCCTCCAAAGGAAAAAGGGAAGGTGAAAAATGTATGTTTTGACCAAGTTTTGACCCCTCCCCCCCCCCCAAAAAAAAAAAGATATCAGGACCTTCCCATCATGGCTTGCTTCCAATGATATTTTTGTACACGTTGTAATAAACGGTGTTACTGATGAAACATAGCACAATTTGCAGACATCATCCCATTTTTGCATTTCAGATATGTTTTTAACCTTCATAACAACCTGTACAAAAAATCCCAATGAAAGTGAGACATGACAGGAGGGTCCTGATACCTTCTTTTCCTTCTCCTTTCTTCACTAAGAAATTGAGATTTTACACTTGTGCTTTGGGAAAAATATGGAGTGCTTCCATATACTTCCTCATATATATCATATCTTTGATAATTGGGATTGATGCATTAATCCATGAAGAAAAATCCAATTAATATCGTGAACACAAAATTGCTCTCATTTCAACAATTACAACCAATGAGTAATCCCCTTCTTTGCAAATTTGTTTCATTTTATACCTAGTAAATTTTACACTTGGCCTATTTTGGGTCTAAACACCGTATTTGCTAATAAATCATGAATGATTCATTAACTGATACTGCAGACGGGGGTGACATGCGTATCATGATCATTAATGACGGTTTCATGGCACCAAAAGATGCATTATTATGTCTGAAATGTTACCCCTAAACGCGTTTTGATTACTATTTCTGGAAACACATGAATGGGTATTGAGATAGACGCCAGTTTGATGTGGGGAAGGGGTTGAAAAAAAAAGCTGACAGGTTCAGCATCGTCATATCACATCTAATCATATCATATCACTTTTTATCCTCGTTTTCAGATAAAAGGAATAGGAGAGGTATAAGACGTGACAGGGGGTTAAGGTGGCTTAGCACAGATGCAGTGTCGGACACTAGTGAGCTGATATCAGCGGTGTTGGACACAATTTCAAAGTATTTATCCCGGGCTTTTAGCGTACTTTCTGGCGTACTGTATCTTGCGCTTTAATATAACGCGATCTTACACGTGCGTCATTTTTATATTCACGCATAAAACCATGCGCGTTACTCCTGATGGCGCAGGGCTCAAAGAGCACAGTGCTTAAGGTGTTACTCATTGCTAATTTTTTGCTTAATTTTGCTTAATATCTCAAAAAGTAAGTCGGTGACCATATGTTTTTAATACGTTTTTTTAAAGAACTATATAAGGACCAAAGCATATGTGAGAAAGAGAGAGAAAAATAGAGCTGTTTTTTAATCATAAGTGTTTTTGTCCGATTTATTTTGATTTTACCATAGAAGTCAATGGTAAAAAGTGGTAAAACATGGTTTTTTTGAAATGGATTTTTCTCAAAAACTAAGTCGGTGACCCCCATTTTTTATTTCAGAAATGTGATCAGCACACATGAAAACACCATATATCAAAAAATTAGAAAAATAAATAGAGGAATTCTATCTGTGCTAAGCAACCTTAAGTATTGAGTGATCATAAAATTCCTCAATACACCCTATATATATCTTTTACAATGCTTTCAGTACTAAAAAAAAATTTGATTTCTGAAAAAAAAAATTTAAACAAGAAATGGCTTCCACTAAACAAAAATATAAAACTTAATTGCAATTGTAAATGGGCCAAAAAAAAAAGAGTACATAGAACTGACAATTTTAAAAGACACATTCATGTAGAGAACCCCTTAACCCAATAATTCCCTGGATATGGTGATTACATACAACTTTTGCTCACTTCTACAGTTCGAAGTTTTCTGGATTAAGGACTTCAATATCTGTTTAACATTTCAAGCATAAAAATCACACAATTCTATAAGGTTTCCAAAATAATTATATTGGAAAGTATCGTTTATCATTGTAAAATAATATCTTTACATTCACATAAACTTGTTTAAAACTTCATATCTCTTTAGCTTGTCTTAAATTACCAACTTATGTGTGAGGCAATATTTGATATTCAAAATGGCATATTTAAAAAAAAAGATTAAAAAAACTTACTTTGAAATCGGAACCTGTAAAACCCTGCATTTCGAGAAATACTACACCAATTGTATGACAATAAAACTCTTGTTGTTTTGACAAATGTGAACAGAATCATATTCAGCAATTTCTCTAGAACTATTTCAATTTGAATAACAAATATTTACTTAAATTTTCTTGACAGTTTAGCGCACAATAAAATAGCAGTTAATACTGCGAAAAGTATTAAAGACAAAGTATTTTATCATAAATAATATATTAAAATACACCATGCAAAAATATTGGGATATGAGTTAATAATTCCCCTGTTTTTGTTCCCATAGATCTTCAATATTTTGCCTAACTTTATTACAATACAGAATTCAAAATCAAAACATATTATATTGCATCGATTCCACACAAAGGATTAAATTTTTGTGAAAGAGATGAAACTAAATTGGACAAATACCCATATATAAAATCCATATCTGTAAAATGACAAATTTCAATCCTAAATTATAAGAGGGTTACACAAAAGCCATTAATATATCATTAGCATGTGTCAATTGGAGTGGAATCATTGTACAACACATACGGAAATTTGTTAGTTACCCCTTTGCATTTTCTTATAAGAACCATTTATTGAAAACTTAATAGTTAACGGTATAACTTGATTAACAACCCCCTTCACAACTCTCTATGAAACAACTTTACCAAATTAAATAATTTGCATTACAACTCTCCAAAAAATAACTTAACAAAAATAATCACAACAGTTTTACTTTACTATCAAAATGAAAAAAACAACATATTTTTCATCATGATATACCCCTCACTTGAAAAATCTGTATGATACAACTGTCTGATATGGACATGAATATCATAATTCTATACATAATCAAAGCTGTTAAATGTCAAATAACTGCATTAATTATGCAAAAATCTTTCTTAAATACATTTTGCTAATCAATGTGGTCTTGTCAAAATGATCATTAATATTGACTCCTTTGTTTGGGCCTTGTTTATCGATATATACCAAGAAACTTTACATTTATTCAATCAATTTTGGTCAATAAAACCCCTAGCGCATTTTGGCCCAATATGTTTGCCCTCTTTGTTTAAAAGACCCGTCTAATTATCCTGCGTAAACGCATATATTTGAGACATTTAATCCTGTTAATTGGATTGACAACACCGAGACAAAGACGGCATAATTGACTTTCTTTGATGTATTTATATTTCAATTTATGGTAATAAAGCTACCATCAAAATCAGACCAAAGACCATATTAAATCTGACCATGAGGATTATTTTACAAAAGGGTTGATGCGAAAATGGATCACTTTGTAAATTCAAAGTTGTAATTGAAATTGGCTCAACTGGTCAAAATTATATGATATATTTTTTTCTTTAGAAATAAGGCATCAATTTATTAACTTAACTAATTCATCATTCATATATAAATATCTTACAGATTTCCTGTATTTTTTGTGTGAAATGCAATATTTTTCAACTACCAGTTTTATGATATTCATTTGTCTCAATATCAAAATAAATATTAATCAAAAAGTTCAGTTGTTTCAATTTGTGCTTAATTCAACCCTTCTCTAATCAGAATATGCAATGATAAATGTGTCCCGTCATATCTAAAGGTACCTTAATACCGGCATAGTAAATTACGAGATATGGGCCATTGAAGCTGAGCATAATCAAAAATCACGTCCAAGGTCGAATTTCTAATTTCATCAGAAATGTTACCTTTGAAGTGTATTCTATCATATTAATCAGGTTTCAACATCCAAAACATAAGACAAATGTTTTAAAAATCGATATAAAAATCCTTTCCCCATTAAAGTTTTACTTAGTACAAAAACTTCAAACTCCATTTTCTCAGAACTATAGTTTTCCGAATCAGCCCGATGCCTTTTGCAAATTTGGATGTAACTTTGCAACCGAACATCCAATAACCAAAAGTAACCTTTCGATATGACGGGTCACAAATGTGACTGCAAAATTAAAGCAAAAGAAAAATATGAGGATGGCTCAAATCATTGATGTCCTAAGGGAAATATTGAACATAGCATGACACAGAAAGACTTATAATAATGAAGCTTTATCATTATTTTCAACCTGATTTCTTCATTTTTTCAGTGAAACTCCGGCTAGTTTATTTTTCAGTAAAATTCTAGCTCTCTAAAGTCCCTTGAAGATCCTCATTCCTGAACTGAACAGGACAAGCTATACTACTCCATACAGCCAACTAATAATGATTTCTAACACCTTCAGTGTTTTGTTGTTTAGACAAAGAGATGCTTCAATGAATAATTAAGATATCATCTCATCAGTGTTAATTAAAAGTTTATTACATAACTTGTACGGCAACATTTCATGATTTCATCACCTGCATAGCTCCTAGGATAACATTAGCAATATTATCAAGCACGAATTCTTTGATTGAATCGGACACATTTCGTGAATGGCTACCTCCCTTGCGCAGTAGTTGTACAAAACGTGTTAACCACCTCACCACTGTGCGTTGTAGAACCAAACGCTTCCAGGAGAGCCCGATACCATATCTGACAAAGCTATATAATGAACAACTTTTATGTGCAATTCCACGATGAACAGTTTATGATGTGCTCAGCTTACTCTTCTGATACCTGTGTTTTTGCTTGTATTCTGAATGTGTTTTTAAAGTGTTGAAATGTGGTTCAATATTTTTATATTTTGTAACGATTGCATATTAATAAACCATTTATCTATCTATCTATCTATCACAGTCTATCACAGATAAATTAGCTAGCTGAAGACCGGAACTGAGACTTAGTTTTAAAGGAAAGGGACCCTTCACTAACAGACAAATTGCAGAATACTTGTATGTACTTCACAATTGCATCAGAGGGATCGGTTAACGAGGGACAGGGGTGCTTCAACGGTTAGTTTTATAAAATTTGTGGATCCATTTAAAAATAAAATTGTGATTACAAGAACAATGTACAATTAAAATACTTTTTATTGGCAATCTGTGACGCAGTGTTCCATGCTCAGAAGTTCCATAGTTACAATGAAAATAACGACAATATACTCAATGGAAAATATGTGATATCCAGCATTTCGACCGAGGTAAGCTTTTACCTTTAGTCACCAACTACAACTGGATGATGCGTTTGGTAATACTGAGCAGACTTTGGTATTAAACAGTTTTAAGAGCTTCCTAAGTAATCACCCTACAAGTACCAGGTCTGCAAAGTTGTCTGCTTGGCAAATAACACATAGGAACATTATATCATATTTCAGATTGAGTCTGAAAAAAGACAGCAAATTAATCATTCCAACGCACGTTTCAAGTCAAACGAAACATTCTGCATGGCAAAGCATCTCTCACTATTATGTCTGGCAAGTCCCCTCTTGAGTATCATCACTATTCACAACATGCATCATCATTATTTTGAACTTGTTCCTGTTCAGCTTTATAAAAAAATTATATAGCAGTCTGTTTTGTACAGGATCAGAAATCCTACAGTCTTGTGTGAAGTTACTTTAAAAATCTGATATAGCGCATATTTTCTGTTCTGTTAGCTTCATCCCTTTTTAGGTGGTGACAAGCCATTATTGCCCCTGACAAAAAAAAATGATATTATCATTTTTATCAAAGTGCTTTAGTGATTCACTGTAGGTATAAATCATCATACCTATATGCAGAGAGTTGAAAAGTGGTGTCAGAAAATAGGGTCAGATATTGGAAAAACTCTGCCAAGGTCCAAGGTAATTCTACCTTGGTTTTTATCCACATCATACACCTAAGGCATGGAAGGGGGAAATTTCTTAAATAATAAATTGAGGGACGTGCACTCACTCCAAAGCCTGAAACCTCTACCCATTTTGAATATACTCTTAAGGTGGATTGAAAGGATGTTTCTGGAAATTAGAAACTGCATTTAGAGGCACTTGATTACATTGAACAAGTAAAGCTTAAAACACTGATCAAAATGGTGTTTGTTTGAAGGAAATCGGACATACGGTTGCCAAGATATGCTCGATTTTAATTTCTTTGTTTTCTATCATTTTTGCCAATATATTGATAACGTTAATGAGCAACATTGGCTATATGTGCTCATTAATATTCATATTTGCCAATATTTTACCAATATCTTATGAATAAACCTTCATACTATTTTTATTTTACATAATTTTAACTTGAAACTTTGCCAATGTGTTTCTTTGGCCTAAAATATTAACATATGATTTACCCCCCATCTAATTTGCATATTTGGCATAGTTAATGAGCATTATACAAAAAGCTAATTAATTATGCAAATATGCAAATTAGATGGGCGGGTAAATCATACATTAAAGTTTTAGGTCATAGAAACACATTGGCAAAGTTTCAAGTTAAAATTATTAAAGGTAAAAGTAGTATGAAGGTTTATTCATAAAATATTGGAAAAATATTGGCAAAAATTAATATTAATGAGCACATTTTGCCAGTTTTCCTCATTAACTTCATCAATATATTGGCAAAAACAATAGAATACAAAGAAACTTTAAACAACAATATCTCAAAATCCGTTTGTCCGATTTGGCTCAAATTTTGGAATTATGATTTTTTTGCTTAGCTCTCTGCAACAAGCCTATTTTTATCTCAGTCAGAGCAACTTCATTTTGCCTTTAATACCACCTTAAGCTAAAAACAGATAATTTAACCATTTCCTTCTATATTTTCTAATTTTGGACCCATTTCTTTGAGACTTTTTCGTGGGAATTTCTGTCAAAATTGTCAAAAAGTATCCCATTGTAACAAAGCATCCCTGTATACCATACGTGAGTACACTCTCTACATCCCTCCTTACCGATCTAACATTGCATCACCGAACATCACGCCGACATATACCGAGGCAAGTCAGTAGTCCTACAATATTCAAAGATAGCCAATGTTCTAACAGTGTGAGTACTAATTACTAAACCCAATTAGTTTGCTCAGAAAGCTTGTAATGCACATGGCGTCTTGGTGACTTAACAACGGATGAAAATTCCCATTCTTCCATTTCCAAGAAGTCCCTGAGATGCACTATGCTTTATATAGTAGTCAAGAATCTGATTTAGATGCAAGCTCCAGGCTATGACTTTGTCATCGTTTCTTTGGAAAGAAAACATCTCTCTAGATAGAATCACATCCTTACAAAGAAAAGCTTTTACTCGCACAAGATTCATATGTGCAACATGGGAACAAAATCTAAAGAAAAAATCACAGTACTAGTTTCCATGCACATACATTTAAAGTGATGTGTGCATCTTGATTTATAAGATTCTTTAAAATATTGTCTTTTTAATAAATGGTAAAAGTTTTTAGACTTTAAAATCAAAGTGTTTATTGCAAATTAGGAAATGTTAAAACAGATGCTTATTATTTCAGATGTCTGGGTATTTTTGTTGTAGTAAATTATCTTTTTAAGTTTTCAGAGAAGATAGTATTATGTTTCAAGAGATGAAATTTCACATCCTCCTTCAGTCCAACGTATGAGGGTGCAGTTCAAAAGACAGAAAACAAGGGCCAAACCATAGTCAGCATCCAAACAAAAAAAATCGCTACCAAACATTTGGTCGTGACGTCAAAATGACGAGTGACTCCAAACAAAATAACTTCAACACCGAGTTGAGACCAAATAAAATTTCGCGCTAGATTGCACATGTTATTGAATTGCCATATACATTGGACCAAATGTTTGTTAACCGTTCATACTTTAAATTCGATGGCAAATATTTGGTGACGTCAGGACCAAATGTAAGGTTGCGAAAATTTTGTTTAGAGGCTGACTATGGTTTCTGCTTAACCCTTTCTAAATAGAGCTTCAAGCAAAATGTTGCAATTGTCTGGGAACTACATGATATGTATATTGCCTTCTTCCTCAATGCATCAAATTCCAATCCCATCACATAACACTCATCTCACTAGATTCATCTCCAAGCTAATATTTCACAAGATGTCGCAAATATATTCATTTAACACTGGCTTTGAAACAATAACCACATCAATTATTTTATCAGAAATTGCTGAGCAGAGAAAATATCTCCTACAAAATGTCATTTCTTTACCTCTTCCCCATTCCTACTCCCTATCTTTACCATCCTCAGCATCAAATATCACTCATCACACCACATTCCTAAATTTTAGCTAATATTTGTCCTTTCGTAAATGTCACAAATATATTTGTTTGTATAATTTATATCTAATACTGGCTTTGTGACACCACAACCACAATCAATTTCTAATCAGCAAAATTTAACTGGTGTCATTTCTCTTCCCCCCCCCTCCCCATTTCGATCCGCTTATATGTGCCTTCCTCTTCAAATATCAATTTCATCAAGTAACACTCTGTCTTGTTAGATTCATCAATCAGCTAATATTTGTTCTCCACTACATGTCACAAATATATTTTGTCTGTGTAATATCTAACACTGCCTCTAACACAATCCTCAATCAATATCTAATCAGCAAATTGCTGTTGAGTAGAGCTTGCAAGATTCTGATACATTTTTCTGCTGCTATTTCTAACATTCCCTTTCCCTCTCCCTGAATTTCTTAGAACTATCTCTACCTTCTTCCTCCGCACATCGGATATAAAACTGATATTTATTCTTCACTAGCTGTCACAAATATATTTGTCTGTGTTATATTCTAACACTGTCTCTGAAAAAACAGTCAACTTAGCTCAAATGGTAAGGCGCTTGCTTGCGGTGCAGAAGGACCTGAGTTTGAACCCCGCTGGTGCCAAAAAGTTAAGTGTGCTTAAAATTCCCTTGGACAAGAAACTAACTGCTAATTATCACGTGGAAACCCGTACGAAACTCGGGGAGCTGATCCGGGCAGCGATGTGGTCTGCTCAAAGTTCAGCGTCCCTAAAGGTTGCCGCAGAACCTTAAGTGATGTTTGGTGTGGAATGGAGATTACTTGGGCCACAGTGGTCAGCGAACACCTGTAAAGTGTGCAATGGCCATGTGGAATTACAAATCTGGGAGGCATAGCGCCCTATAAATCCCCAGTATTTATTTATTTATTTAAAAATAACCACCCACAATCAATCAGCCAATTCCTGAGGAGAGCAAGATTTTGGCAAAACATTTTACTGCATGATGTCATTTCTGTCCCCTCCTCCAAGTTTTTACGTATATTTACCTTCCTTCCACCCACATCAAATATCAATCTCATCACATAACACTCATCTTGCCAGATTCATCTATTAGCTAATATTTGTTCTTCACTCGATGTCACAAATATATTTGTCTGTGTTATATCTAACACTGCCTCTCTTACACTACCCACCCACAATCAATATCTAATCAGCAAATTGATGCATAGTAAAGCAACGTGAAGACAACATTTATGTTTTGGAAAATACATAGCCAAAGACAAAGCTGAAAATCAAAGTGACTTTTTTTTGTTGAATTTTTGTGAAATGGCAGCTAACTGGTACTGATATGCTAATAGGAATAGACAGGTGGTTGCTCAATCTTGGTTTACAAATTTGGCGTGAGTGCATTACACACAAAAAGGGAGAAAAACAACTAAATTGGGCGCCATCCTTCTTCACCACAAAACAAAACTGTACAATTTTACAATTATGTCTCTTGTTTCAAAATATCAAAATTAATCATTAAATTACTTTCCATTTTAACTACATATACCTGTTTAATTTAAGACACCTAAAATAACATAATGAGCACAAAACAATGCAAGTCTCTCATCCAAGGAAGTTAGATTAGAGAAAAAAGACTAATGCATGCCACTTACATACAATCTACAATTAATTTTCTTTCCAATATTTTTCATTATTTGAAAAATCTTCACTTGCATAAAATCTACAAATTATATTAAATAATAGTTTTTACAATTTGAAAAATTGTTCTTATTTCCAATTTTAGTTAGGTAATTTGACAAAAATAATAAGTTAAGACTTTACCAGAATTGCCATTGCAGAGCACACTAATTAATTATCAGTCAATTCAAAACCAATCCTCCTTCATCATATGCGTAATTTTAATTACAAATTTTGATCATTTGATTCTAACAAAACTAAAGGGAAATTAAAGATAACAAATTATATGATCACTGAGTTACATATAGATATTTTAATCAATTATCTTTATCATGCTGACCCAATTTCTCTTTGATAATTTACTCAAACAATTAATGGATTTTGTCTTATTTGGAGACTTGCACGATTATTTTAAATAGGTTGCTGAACAAAATAAAAATACATTAAGTGCAAGTTTAAAACATAGATCTATACTTCCATCAAACATCCAATATCACGTCCATCCATTCCCATGCTAGGTTTATATTGAAATTACCTATGATATAAACCTGACATACAGACTAAAAACGCAGTATGAGCAAATATAAAACATAGAAGATACTTCCATTAAACATCCAATATCATGTCCATCTACTTCCATGCTTGGTTTATATTGGAGTCGCCCATGATAAAAATCTGCCATACAAATTAAAAATGTGTATGAGCAAATATAAAACATTGTAGATACTTCCATTGAGCATCCAATATCACTTCAATCCAATCCTATGCTAGATGGTTTCATAATGTATGTCTGATATAGTACATACTTCCAAGCCCGTAGCCAGAATCTTTTCAAGGGGGGTGCGGATTTTCAAAAAGTGGACCTTTTGGAAGAAAAACTTTCGGTTTGGTCGACCCTAAAAAAGGTTTTCAGTAGTTTTCCAAGCATTTTGTGAAGTATTTTATCAAGAAAGGACCTACATTTACATGTTTCGGTGCTTTAGGTGTTCTTTTGGTCGACATTTAGGGAATTTTTGTGGAACCTTTTTGTACATTGTCAATTTTTTTTGAGGGGGTGCTACGGGCCTGGATACTGCCTTTAGTCATGAAAGAGCATAGTAGTCTTCTCATGATGCAGAATTTGATATAAACTATATGTAAATGATGGTGAGATGAACTCTCTTATGACAAAATTATTCAAACTTTGGTTGGTTGTGAAACAAGTTTTTGAACTCTTGTATCAAGAGGTTTCATCATGGGACGATAATATCAGACGAAACCAAAACAGAGGATCAGATTATGAATCAAAACATTGTAGAATAATAGTAATTCTATATCATATATGGATCTTATTCCAACATCATTAAGATCAATATTACAGAGAAATGAAACAAAATATCAATATAAGATGAAACCAAAACATGAAAACGATAGTAACAAGTTTTTATCCAAATATTGATCAATCTTATTGCACCATCAATATCATATTAAATTAGGTCAAAAGATAGGACCAGATAACGAAAGACCATTGATGTCACAGCTAGCTTGGTGACAGCTTTCGTTTTCCAACATGAAGGAAATAATTGGCTGTGACACCCCTTTTTATCCAAAAGAAGATACTACTAAGTACTAATTGACGCAACACGTGTCTGAAACTTAGTGAAAGGACACAGGGCGCGTTGTGACCAAAGTTATTTTTAAGGCATTCACACGTTGCAGCCACTCGGAACGGTTTGTCAAAGTCGTCAAAGAGTTGATCTTGGAAAGTACGGCGAAGTGCGCCCCCATGGCGATAGGGTTCAATAACCTGGTTTTTGGGTGCAGAAACATGGCGTGTGGCAGGACTGGGCTCCGGAGGGCATGGCCAATGTTAAAAGAAGATCATAGTATTTAAAAAAAAACAATAATGATAACAAACTTTCCAAGTGAAGTTGTTTATATTCTGATGGGCAATTATCTTCAAAACCCACACTTTTTGGAATTAGGAGAATGAATACAACACACCACATGAAATATTATCTAACCTTCTAAAACAATCAAAGCTTTCATCCTTTAAGGGGCAGTCATCCTTTCATGCCCCTCTTTGTATATGAAAAGGCATTGATATACTACATGTTTGTCCTCCCCAACCCAAACCCACCTTTTTCATAAACCCTTGATGCACCCCTGACAACAGATACATAAAACCAAACAACAGATTATGAAACAAAACATGAACCTAGAATTCCTATGAAATATAGAGATCTGATTTCAAAAATATTTTGAATGCCTAGTACATCAGACGATGACAAAACAAACCAGCTGAAATTGAGCCCACTCAATGTTGGTGTTCTACAGTGGAACCTCATTAAAAACAAAGTCTGTTAACACAAAAACACTGATAACACAAAATGTTTGTTGGGTCCCAAGTATATATTTCCTATGTGAAATCAGTTGGATAACACAAAATCCTGATAACCCAAACTAAACTCTTTGGCCCCAGCAATTGTTTTGATAGCAAAACAAATTTAGGACGTGTTTTGCTGCTTAGAAAAATAACATTATTTTTAAATGTACACTATATTTATATAAATATTGTGTTGACAGTTGATGATGCAACATCAATTGACGCAATTTAAGACTGGTCACAATTGATCGCACGAACTGTTACGAGCAGTGTTTAGTCCGTCTAGTAGGATCATGGGCAATGAGCTAGGCGAGCAGTGAGGGTGTCGCTTGCTGCCTGTGGTCCTTGTAGACTGACTAAACACTGCTCCTAACCGTTCGTACGATCAATTGTGACCATAGTCTTATCTAGGCCAAAATGGTATTATGAAACCCAACATGAATTAAACCAAGGCTTAATCTGGAAAGTTTGAATCTAAAATGAAAGCTATTTTCTTTAAGTTGCCAATAAGAAAATCATCCTGATTCTTATCTGGGCTAGGGCATTGCTTACATGTATGTTAACATATATCTGTAAAGAAGACTGTTATATTCTATAACTCATTTCTAAAACATTCAAAAACATACATTACTGCACAAGAATAAAACAACTTTATGCAAAAGTTGTTTTACCTCTTAAAAGAGATATTCCTGCGCTCGGTTCTTAACCCACTGCATAGACTTCAAGCAATCTGTAAATGTCAGATGGCATTTTCCTTGAATGACATTCAAAGTTTATATCTTATTCAAAATCTACAATAACATAGAGGCAATCTCATCAGGAAATTCCACCATGGATTACATTCAGAATTCTCACAAAGATGGGAAATAAATTGACATTGAATGAGGCACTGCGATTAATGAATTACAAGGACTTTATTCTGAAGAGGACGGTTCAATCATGGATTTAGTATGCAGCGATCCAGCAATTAAATAGTAAAACAAAATATGTGAAAGTTTTCCATATGTAAGTTTCACTCCAGTAACAATGAATGAGTACGCCAAATTCAACAACTGCGTCCGGCAGAATATTCAATATTTCATTTCCATAACATCCAAAAACATAAACTACAGCACAAGTATAAAACAACTTTTACCATAGAATGTTCATATTTTAAACTTCTACGCTACTTGTATTTGTACTCACCGGAGCACTTTGCCGGGTCCACCAGTGTCGTCAGCGGATGATGTTGCTCTAACTCGTAGAAGTTTAAAATATGAACATTCTATAGTTTTTCACCGCTACGTATGAATATCCATTAATAAAATATGTTTTGCGATCTATGCAAAAGTTGTTATACCTCTTAAAAGAGATATTCCTGCGCTCGGTTCTTAACCCACTGCATAGACTTCAAGCAATCTGTAAATGTCAGATGGCATTTTCCTTGCATGA
>JXSR01S019839.1:572-14389 GCA_000969725.1 Ophiothrix spiculata | reverse complement strand
CGCAAAATGTATTGAGCGGGCCTAGTGAAAAATATGCCCCGGGCCTAGTAAAATCCATGCCCTCACTTTTAACCAATCAGAGGACAGGAATCTATATATGAGGTATATAAGAAGTTATACTAACGTTTGATATTCATCACAGAATTGATGACATTTAAACTGTGAATATTCTTTGCTTTACATTATCCAGTTAGCACATCTTATTTCTACCAATATACTTACAGGTGTGCAAAACTTATGTGTAAGATTTACCACTTGTCTTTACCTATGCTAGTTGATCAACCCTCAGCATATATACACCACTCTTTTCAAATGTCAGATGGCATTTTCCTCACATGACATTCGAGATAAATCTTATTGAAAATATAAAATAACAAAGTAATAATCACATCAGAATATCCCTATCTGGATTTACTAGATTACATTAAAGAATATCGTCATAGAAACGGGATATTATGGATTGCAACATATTACTGTGATGAGCGAATGAACAATACTATATTATACAAACCAACAGCTTGACATTTACACTGGTTTATTCCGAGATGGACATTTTACAGAAAACAAAACATGAGTTCACAAGCCATACTTCAGTGGAAGGTGTTAATTAACCATCTAAATTGTTCAAGTCCAAATAACAACAAGCACAACTGCCAACTGCGGATCCATCCTTCTTTATGCTAAATGTCTGCTAGTTTTCTATCTCAAAGCCTGGGGGAGGTACTTAGTACAAAAGTGATCACGGGGATGTGCCGCAAACTTTGGTAGCAAATTCAGGCTGTTTTGTATACCAATGGGCCCTTTTTCTTTTTTAAAATGTGGTATTTTGATGGGTCTGTTTTTCAAAATTTTCTAAAATTTGTGCCAATTTTAGATTTCTAAATTTCAAACAAAAATCAAGAAATTTGCGTCAAATTAGAGTAAATTTTCGGAGAAAATTTCAATTTTTGCATAACTTTTGACTCAAAATTTGGGGAATTTGGTATATGGATGGGTCCCTTTTTCTTGAAAATTGGTATATGCATGGGTGGTACTTCAAATTTCCCAGCGGCACACCCCTACCAAAACCAAACTTGAGTACCCCCCCTCTCAAAGTGACATTATGATCAACAAACATCAAGGACGGGGGTAATTAACTTTGAAAAATCACCAAATCTGTTGTACAAAATAACAATAATAAGAAAACATAATAGTCACTCCCATTAACATGCAATTGCACTTCAATTCCCTCCCATGAATGTTATGTAACCATCCATCAGAGTCCTTCAGTAAAGTCAGCATTTTCAATTTTAAAGACATTCAAATATTTGTCAATTCTGCAGGAATATTTTCACAGGCAAAAGAAAACTAGCATAAACATTATGTAATTTATATGATCTGTATAAATTATGATCTGCAATTTTACTTTAATAGCTGAACAGAAATGTACTAAAATTTGTTTTCTTCATTGCTAAGACAAATTTATATAACAGTTATATACATATGAAGAGCTTGATTCCAAAACCTCTTACGTCCATTTTTATGGAATTTGAGTTTGAACCTGAAACATATAGTGCTTGACCGTACCTTCCAAGCAATGATAACGATTTGTTGCAAAACCGCCTATAATCTGTTGAAAATGTCAATCAAAAATTGACTTTGTTTCCAAAACCTCTTACATCCAAAATAGTTTTGTGACAAAACCTCTTATGTCCATGCCTGTTGTTGTTATTGGACCATAACTAATGAATCGTTTTGGGGGAGCCACAATTATCATTTCCCGCAACATTTGAATTAGACAAGTACTGCATGTAACTACATACTTGACAGCACGAAATGTGCTTTTATAATGTATCCAATACACTGGTCAATTAGTATCCCCTGATCTTGGCACACCGCATTTCGTCATCGTGGAGATAGCAGTAATATCCTGGTCGCATAACTAATGAATCGTTTGATTGGGATGGGGTGAAAACGGAGTGGGGGATGAGGAGGGTTCGTATATCAGCAAGATTTATAAGCAAAATGTACGAAGGAAAACTTACAAATTATGCTGAAATCGTTAAATTACATTTTATAATCAAATAAGGAAAGGAAACCATAATGGGGTGTGGAGGGGGGGCGGGTAACGGAGGAGGAGGGGGAGGGGGAGGATATGACATAGAACCCTTTGCCAAGTTATTTACAACCTATCATAAGCCTATGAACATACCGCAATTTGCGTGAACCACTCTGTTGCTATTGCATTTTGTGCACTTCTGGACGGTTTTAGCTGAGCATACATTTAAATGGTGGGGATGGGGTGGATGGGCGTTGGAAAGGGTGGGTTTTAGGCTTTAAAGGTGTAACTACATAGATGTGAATGTTTTAGTTAATAAATTACATCATTTTACACTGAAAATATGATCTTAATTTCTGAAATTGATTTATTTTGTTTGTTGTCCATTGATTAATTATTGAGTTTGGTGGCAAAACCTCTTACATCCATTTTTTGGAAATATTGTAATTAGTTTAAAAAATAATTGTCATTGGTCTGATTTCTGTAAACATAATATCATAAACATCAGTATACTTAATTTCCATGCAAACTTGATTCAAAATAACAACGTACAAATGTCATAATTAACTTTCCTTGTTTTCTCAGTTTAACAAATATGGATGTAAGAGGTTTTGGAAACAAGCTCTTCATATACACTTCCAACTTTTATTCAAACAAGCAGATCATTCAAATGGCAGATCATTGAAATGTCACATCACAACCTAAAATAGAGCTAATTGTTCAGTCAAACGAGAATTGTATACCATCAATCTACGAGAACTGAGCAAAACAAATCTCATCATCCCTGTGTGTATTAATAATTTGTTGAGAGCAGGTGATACCTTCGAGACCTCGGGCTCCAATGCCCTGATAAAGTCTACATTTATCAATCAATTTTTCCTTACATGTAACAGCTACAAACATTCTGAGATGTTCATTCAGATGCTCATGATATTCAGTTCCAATGTCCTGGTAAAGGTAGATTTATCAATTATTTTGCTCATGTAACTACAGAAATAATAATCACACTTTTTGATGTAATACAAACATTTTACAATCTACAGATACTTGGGATGTATGCCCCAATAAATTCCATATTCATCAATCATTTTGCTCACAAATCTTACAAAACATCCATAGACAAACATCTACATTGTGATCCACAGATGTTCAAAAAGGGTAATATTATCAATGATATATAAAAATTATTCTGTTCCATCACAAATTTTTTTCTCTGAGAGGTTCAAGAGTGCCTTTTGGATTCTTTAAATTTGCAAAGGACTTTGATTTCTCCAAATCTGGAATTAGGTAAATATGTTGGTAGTTTAAAATCATGATTCTAACTCTAGATTCTCATAGATACATTGGGAGATCTCTAAACTTTTACCTCTGATAGACCCCTAAAAGCAACCAACAAAGAGTAGTATCTTGTTAAAACAAAAAAAGCTTTGCCAGAGCCCACATCACATTTCGAGTAAAACATTGCAATTACAACAGAAGTTAACAATGTAATTTTAAACATTCTTTCAATTTGTTGTCAAACTGGGCACATTGAACAAACTGATGAAATAGAACACACTTGATTTAACAAGAGATAACAGTACACATGACCTGAAATTAAAGTAATGATTATCAAGAAATTTTCACCAAAACCTCCTTCACTGTATATTTCAATGAAATTCTAAAACGTTTGACTCCAATTAAATCCCATCACTCACTCTTACAGCCTCCCATTTCATCCCTGTATTTGTAACTCCCTCACCTGGCCCCTAATTTCCATACTAACTGATTTCAAATGCTCTACTTATTTCCAATTCCAGCAATCAACTTGTCTTGGCAACCCAACACATCACTGATCCATCATGAAAATCTTATTAAAACAGGTATTGTCCATCCCATTCCCCATAAATTATTGACTGTGACACTGCTAATGAAACCACAAAGTATCTAGGAAAAGTGAGAAAATATAGAACACATGTGATTTGATCTCTAGGGTTGATGTTAGCAGTAAAGTATGGCAATGAGGATGTGATTTGGTCTCTAGGGTTGAGGTTAGCTGTAAAGTATGGCAACTGATGAACGCAGGTTTCCCCCATGGCTGCATTGACGAGGCGCCATGACGACTCGTAAATATATCTTTTTTCCGAAGCCAATCAAATAAGCTTAATCCCAAGATGCAAACTTGGAACCCATCATCAAATGGAAAAACAACAATCAGTAACGAATCAAATACTCACTGCGGTGTACGATAACGCGGTAAGCTTTCATTGAATTGCCGGCCATTTATGCAAATAAACATCTTGCCTCTCAGTGTGCCATTTTCTTTTAAAATGATCAAGCAATCAAACAAGGTAGCAATAATCGAAACAGACATTTATTCACGACACACTTACTCCATTACTCCATTACAGAACATGTAGAATCTCCACATTATCAGTGAACTCTATAATTCTAGTCCATTACTTTTGGGTACATATATTTGTATGGTGTGGTATGGAGCTTATTTTGGGCCATAGTGGCCAGTGAACAGTAAAAGGGCGCTGAGGCCGCATGAAATTACAAATCAGCGAGGCATAGTGCACTATAAATGTCCTGTATTTATTTATTTATCTATTTTGAAGAATGTACAAAATTATCACTTTTTAAATGAAAGATCATGCTGTCTTTCTATTATTATTGTTCAGGTAACTTTGACACAAAGAAATTAACCATTTATTTGCGAAATTACCAAGAAAGAAGTAGACCTGCCAATTCTGAACGCACTTGTACTCGGGAAGTGCATAGTGTTAGCAAACTGGGCTCACAAATAACCCATCACAATACAGCTAAACATATAAAAGTCATGACTAAATTTCAAATCAAATTATCACCAAATTCTATCCCTCCTACCATCAAGTTTGACAAATCCAAGACAATATTTCTCCTCCTTATATACGACCTATATATCCCACTCCTGCTAATAAATGAAGCCTTATTATTATGCGCACATCTGCTATTAACAAGTGGATGAAACCAAATGAAATGCTCCCAGCACCGCTTGTAAATCGAACAAGAAGCACTTAGCAAAATATACATTGATATTAATGCATATGTCATGACTTCAAAATGCTGCAGGGTTGGTAAACAAATTGAGATTCCTGCCACATTGATTTACTCAAATTCATTACAATCATTCCATTTACTTATTTCAGGTCAGGATGGAGATTCTTTTTTTTTTTTTAATAATTCACATACTGATTTGCAACTACCTTCATACTTGTTCACAAACTTATATCTGTTATTCCGACGCATTAAATTTCCTTCTGATTTCATAGAATTACATCATTATTAACCCATTATAATAACATATACTTCAATCATCATAAATTACAACTAATCCAAGACACACAAAAAAACAATTTCACAACAAATTATAAAGGAAAGGAAATATAGATTAGATAGAAAAAGTTCAAAATGATATTGTTGTGTATTACTGTTTTTATGGTTTTGAAACTACCAAATGGGTTTATTGGTTGAAAATATCTATATCAATTTTATGCTGCATATTATCTTATACTGATCAAAGTGTATATCTGTGCCAGAATATTATCCTACATTGAGAAATAAGGTAGAGGCAGGACAGGCAGAGATGAGAATCTCATCATATTAATTCTTTTATCTTGGAAAGGAAACAAAAATAAACAAGACATTTCTACAAACTACAAACATACAGAATAACCAGGGCTTTAAAATGATTGTAGAATGCTTTATGAAAATCCCCTCGACGAATAGCTATATTTCCCTATTATGAATTAATTATCCTACTCAAAATTCTAATTAAAATCAAAACATTTCTAAATTCAAATGATCCACAACTATTATGCCAGTCTGAATCCATAATCTAATTTGTTGAAATTACAAATGCAAATATATACATCATGGTAACAATAATTTGTTGCAATTTATAAATGTAAATATATACATCACGACAACAAAGGTTTAAATAGTATTTTAAACATAACATATTGTATCACTCTAGGGAATTTTGTTAAAAGTTTAACACGTCTTACCATAATATTTACCAAAAATTCATTATTCTATTAAAATATTCAGTGCGCCCACACACACACAACCTGAGCCAGCCGCAATGTTATCTTCTGCGGATAGCAGGCTCCATCAAACCTGTGTGTGCAAGTTTGCTACGAGATATTATCATTCTAACCATTTTTCTTAACAATAACATCCTGTTTCAAAATGTTTGTATATACATGACATGGTAAAAAGGAATGAGTTAGATGTCGGAAATCATGAAATATTATATTGAGGATCAGGGCTTTATTAATAAAGGAATAAAAAATCTTTTGTGTTTTTCACTGTTTTATAAAAGTTCAACGAATCACCGTATGTTGAACAAGATGACAAATTACAATATGGGTTTGAGGTCAGAATGTAACATGTTCATCAGAACCTCCTCACCTATGCCAATTTTTGACCAAATCTGATGAATTTTCAAAATACAATGTGCCTATCAAAAAGTTACTTAATATTGGTATTAGTCAGACAATTATACCTATTATTTGCAGTATATATAAATTTATTGTCAACAAAAGTTATTGTCAACATAAATTTTTGTGACACTCATAGAATCATACTTGCTTAAATAAAGTTAAAGTACCAAGGCTTTGTACAAGACACAGGATAGGAAAAAATGATCTCAAAATATTCATGAAACGAAACAATTTGTTAAAATATATCTAAACCAGTTTCCTCACTCAATTATTAAAATATTCACGCAGCAACCTGAACCATACACCCACTATGCATATCCTGTACTATACATAGTGACACAAGGCTCCAGTAAACCTGGCAAACTTAATCAGTCAATTTTTCACTTCTCTGAGACGCGCATCCTTTCTGCAATGCACTTTAAGCTTTGCTCCTTGCAATTTCACTAAGACTGTGAAAAACCATTAGAGGCAATTATTCTCTTTGTTATATGTCAAATCAAAGTGCTACTGCAAGGTATTCAAACATTTTTCTGCAACATCAATGAAATTGATATTCACTTTTTAAGATAATTACAAAGTATCCATTTAAATTTCATCACAAGCTAATATTTTCTAATCTACCAAAGGTATTGTAAAAGGAATTGACATGGCTAATGCGGCAAAATTTCACAAATAAGAGAAATCTAATCAAATGATATATCAAAATCAGAATTGGTTTGAGTTTTTTAACCTTACAGATACCAAACTCAAAGGCTCCAACAGAAGCCTCATTGTTAGATAATTGTTACAGTATAAAGTTGCTATATTTAAACAGCCAGGGGGCCCCCTCCCAACTCCATGACCTCCCCTCTGCAAATATATACTATAACAATTATCTAACAATGTCTAAAAAAGTCAACTACAAGGTCAAATGTGACACTGATTGGTATATAGACATGGAAATACTTTTTATTGATGTGAAATCATTTTCACAGATGATATTTTGTAAGTATAATTTACAGAAGGGAGCTATTGGAATTGGGGTTTTCTTGTACTGGCGTATTCAAATGTCATATCAGAGCAATGAATTTGGGTCCAGGGTGCGAGAAGCCCCAAATTCAAATTCAGGTAAAAACTACATTTTGAACCAACTGGAGTAAGGCTATTATAATAATCACTGACAATTTAATTAGTTCCATGAGAATCACAGCTCTGTGAAGTATTCATGTTGATTTCACGATTGAATAACAATTAATGAAGTCATTAAGACCAATCTAAAACTCGATTTACATAAAACACGGAAGTGCAACCCCCACATACTTATGACAATAAATTCAAAAAACCCACAGGGGAAAACCATAAAACAACAGTATAAATGCTAACGCTTTTTTCTCACACATCGCATAACAAGTAGCCCTAATCATAGCACAATACTGAATATCATAAAATATTGCTCAATAAAGTAGGAAACATGAACAAAGTTTGAATAAATGTTAGGTGATTATAATTAGCACAACTAATGCTCAGCTGCCCAAGTACGGGTTTTCAATGTGAAAGCTACATTTTATATCCATTTTGAAAAATTAACAAATTTAAAATTGCTTCTGAAATTTTACCACTTGTAATAATCCCGGGTTGTTAACAATAAGCTGCTTGACAAGTACTTCCCAATGAATAGCTAAGCAATTCTGTGATGACTCTTAGGGCCAAATTATAGGCCTCCAAACAAATTATTTGCTAACAAACATAACATTGTGACGTCACCAAATAAATCTGAACGAATAAAAAGTATAGACCAGTAATAAACATTCAACACATGTCCAATTTAGCATATAACGGTTAACTGATTAAATTTAGGGAAACAGCGCCTCCACGGTTGTATACAAAATATTGTAAGGTTTCCCGCCACATTTTGTTTTTGTGACGGCTAACCGGGCGTAAAATAGACTGATCAGTGCGAGGTTTAATCAGTTTTACTTCTTGTTGAATTTATTTTATTTGGACATACACATCAGTTGTACATCATGATCAAATGTTTGGTAGAAGCCGAGTATAGCCTAAGGGCGAAACCAGTCGGCCTCCAAACAAAAATTTTGCTACCAAACATTTGGTCATGACGTCAAAATGACGAGTGACTCCAAACAAAAAACTTCAACACCAAGTTGAGACCAAATAAAATTTCGCGCTAGATTGCACATGTTATTGAATTTACATATACAATGGACCAAATGTTTGTTACCCGTTCATACTTTAAATTTGATGACAAATATTTGGTGACGTCACGACCAAATGTTTGGTAGGGAAAATTTTGTTTGGAGGCCAACTATGGTTTCAGCCTAACCCTGACTTGACATAATTGCATTATTCAAATGACATTAAACCATCCGTGAACACTGAAGAGTTCCTTGACAATGCATCTTGTCAAAATGTAACTTTTTTTGTTGGGATTGCTTTTTTATGACCTTGACCAAGATCCACATCACCATAAATATTTTAAGCAATTTCTTCATAATCTCCTTTGCAACTTGTCACATACCCAAATTAAAAATATTATATACCTTTATCATCAATACAAGAACATTTGGTACCATATCCAATTGGCATTTAAAAATAAAAACAGGTTTTTAAGCATTTTCTTAACAAGTAATTTATATACCATTTTGTCAAATATTCTGAGGATTAAAGGATAGCTACATACCTCTTTCTTCAAATGCGGTTTAAATAGGAATCTGAAAAATATAAAAACAAAAGGAAAATTCGAAATTTATTATAATGTTCATGAAACATGGGTCAAAAGCAAAATCATCATATCCGTATCAGCAGTAGGCAGTTATTACTTTCAAATATTTGGTGTCATTTTGACACTAAATTGAGTGTCAAAATATGGATTCTTAGTTGGCCAACTATACTTCAGTGGCAGGTGTAGTGTTCTCATATTAATTATAAGCAGAAGCAGAAAGATGTATATGGTGGCATTTCATGAGGTGGGTCAAAAACGTGTTACATGGTCAAAATGGTCAAAAAAACAATTGTCTGATATGATATTAATATTATTGATCTCTTTCAATTCAAGTAACTTTTTATAGACGGCAATGCAAACTGTATTTTCAAACGCGTTTTTCTCAAAATTGCCTGTTTTTACTAAAGCAAGTCATAAATGGGGATGATTAATTGTATACAGTTCATTTTTTCAGGATATGTTCTAAACACTTTAATAGTTACCTTGATGCCTTAAACTTGAAACAGACCCCTTAGGGTCTTGGTGTTGATGACCTTCAATTAATTAGAGGCGGGCTATACAAGGGGATGTTGGTGATGTTTCAAATCATTCTGTCCTAATTCTTATTTGATGCAGCTTGATCCCCTGAACATTTTGACACCAAATTTGTCAAAATCGGACAAAAAATGAGAAGGCGCTGCCCAAAAAACTGATCGAGGGGAGAGGGGGTCTGAGGAAGGTCTAAAAATGATAAATTTGCCAATTACTGTAATTATATACCAAATTTTAGCCATGTTGGTGACTCTCTGTATGTATCTGAAGTCACAGAATCCATTTTTGAATATTCCAGCAGTGTCAAACCTTCCAAAATGGCGATATTGTCTCAATTTGGGTATCTACCGCATCTGTAGGCACCGCATCCTTAGGCACCACCACCCTTGTACTGCCAAGTTCAAACCATTGTCTCTCCTAAAGTATGTAACCCATGAAAACCAAATTACTGCCACAAATAGCAGAAAGTATAAGCTTTTAAATGAGACATTTAACAAGTCAATAGGTTAAAAAATAGTGAATTTACATCAAATTAAGTTCGAGAACCCACTAAAAAATGTAACAACACCACCTTTTCAGCATACCCACCTAATGAAATGCCACCATATGTTATCAACACAATGTATCAGCACTAGATAGCTATCCCTAGTCAAAACCGAGTACAAAAATAGTACAACATTCTTAAGGTGCACATTTGGAACATCATTTAAGTACAATTTGAGTACATTTACAGTACACAAATTTGTACTATATTTGTACTAAAACTGTACTATAATTGTGTTTCAAATGTGCATCCCAGGAATGTTGTACTAGAATTGTACTCAATTTTGTCCAGGGATACTTCAGTACAAGTATCAGCAGCAGAAATCTACCGCATGCTACTTCATCACTTCCAGAATTAACAGCTGGTCATCAAAATCAAAACCACCAGTAGCTGCCACGTCATCAATACCAGTATCAGCAGTAGATAGCTACTTCACTAATTTACCAGTATCAGCAGTAGATAGCTACTTCACTAATACACCAGTATCAGCAGTAGATCACTACTTCATCAATACCAGTATCAGCAGTAGATAGCTATACTTCACTAATACCAGTATCAGCAGTAGATAGCTACTTCATCAATTCCAATATCAGCAGTAGATAGCTACTTCATCAATTCAAATATCAGCAGTAGATAGTTACTTCATCAATACCAGTATCACCAGTAGATAGCTATACTTCACTAATACCAGTATCAGCAATAGATACCTACTACATCAATACCAGTATCAGCAGTAGATAGCTACTTCATCAATACCAGTATCAGCAGTAGATAACTACTACATCAATACCAGTATCAGCAGTAGATAGCTACTTCATCAATACCAGTATCAGCAGTAGATAGCTACTTCATCAATACCAGTATCACCAGTAGACAGCTACTTCATCAATACCAGTATCAGCATTAGATAGCTACTTCATCAATCAGTATCAGCAGTAGATAGCTACTTCATCAATACCAGTATCAAAAGTAGATAGCTACTTCATTAATACCAATATCAGCAGTAGATAGCTACTTCATTAACAATACCAGAATCAACAATAGATAGCTACTTCATCAATACCAGAATCAACAATGGATACCTACTTCGTCAATACCAATATGAGCAATAGATAGTGACTTTTTCTAGTCACCAATGGCATGATTGAATATACTTATTACTTTTCCTGTGGACTAGCCACAAGAGAACAGGTGAATGGTCTAGTTTCCCATTAAGAGTTTCCACTCTCATCAATAATGAAACCCCCACAGAAGAGAGACCTAATTGCAGTGAAATTTAATGCTTTTGACCAGATGGGCTGAAATAAATTCATTTGTACACAAAATCAAGTTGTTCCTGCCATGTTGTAAATGGTTAATGGTTCTGAGATTTTCTGAATAAAATAAAAAAATTTAAACTGAAGTTGGAAATGTTTGAAGATTGATTGACCACAGAAGCTAAAAGTTTATAAAGTCATACATGGAAGCTTAACTAATAAATCTCCAAGATCTTTTTTAAATCTGGGTTTGTCGTCTTTGTTTTTTATTCTTTTTTTAACTCAGGGGTTGTCATTCTTGACTTGATGCACAAAAAGCATGTGCATTACAGGGAAATTGAGTTTGCATATAAATTTAAGCCATCAAATGCTTCAACTTTAAAACTGGTTTACCTGTTTTTCAAAATAGACACTGCTGACATAGCAAATGGAGCATCCTTAACAGCTTTTATAATGACCCAGTAGTTAGTGCATCACTGCCATGCATCCAATAATGTTCTATTTTAAGATTTAATAAGCTTACAGTAAAAAAAACCTGTATCCCATCACAGTCCAAGAAGATGGATGGAAGCTTTAATAAAAGGATACATTGCAATGCATCAGATGCTTTAGTCTACACTCCAGTCAAAAGTGTCTGCGCACAAAACCCGTTAACCAGCCATATCTCGAGAACCGTTCATCATTTGCGTCATTTTTTTCGGATTTTATATTTTACATATATAGATCTAAAAACTCAACAGGAATTGCAGTCACCGCATTTGAAAATATGGCATGCTAAACATGCTGTATACGTTCTTCTGCACATTCAAAAACGGAGTTTAAATACATAACTGCACACATGTTGGAAAATTTGAAACTTGAAATGTTCTTTACAGTTACACGGTGATAACCAGCATTGAAAAATAAACTACTTAATTAATAGATTTTTGCCTATATTTAAGCATGCGCAAACACTTTTGACCGGGAGTGTATCTTAAATAAGATGAAGCATTCTATTTTGGTGGGAGTTGAGACAAATAATATTGAGGACTTTTAAGAGGCGTTTCTCAGCCATTTTCACTATACTACAATGTCTGTACCAAACGGTTTACAAATTTATAAGGAAGGAAAAGCCAATATGGAAAGGCATCATAAATTCAGATGGAAGTTCTCATGCCTGATTTGTGAGATCTTCCTGCTCATTGGTTATCGATCACTTTCATCTTCTGGACCAATCACAGTTATCAATGAGATTAGCCTTTGATAACCCTTTTGAAAATGTAACTATAAAAACAGTCTAATTCGCGCACGTTTTCAGCTCCTATTCAAACGTATATGCACGTCTTTGCTCATTTGACACAAACTGAGCTAGTGCGTATTCATGCAATTGCAAGTTGACACAGTTAAGCATGGCAAATAAAAACACAACTCCGGCACTCAGACTAAAAGCAATTTGTAATCTGCCAGATTTAACGATGGTGATATATAGATGTCCTGAACCTAAATATTTCTCCCAGCAGAAGCATCAACATTGACACTCCATAAATATAAAATTCCTATCACTCAATAAATATGAAATTCCTATCACTATCAGCCAGCAATCCATTATGATCAAGTTATTAAACACTCCACCGTAATAGTTGTTGACAGCTTGACGGCTATCATCCAAACTTCATTTTCGCTTCAAAATTGATTTCATCTGTGTTTAGGCACAAATGAGATGTTCCTAATAATGTTGACGTTTTTATCGCTCTATATTAAACCTCAGTGTAAAAGTCTCAAACTGTTATATTGTTTCATTATACTACTCAATAAATTGATAGTCTTCTACTGTCTGGACCATATTTCGGGAAGTTGGTAAACATACTAATTTTAAAAAACAGAAAAAGCTTTTTCTTCATCAATTTTTAAATGTTAAAATATTATTAAAAAGTTACTTAATAGCAAACTGTTTAAAATGTCATCGAAGGTACATCATAGTAAAATTGTGATTGTGTGTAAAAAAAGTGATTTTGCATTTTATTATGTTCAGTTGATGATAATAATATTGAATTTAATTTACAATAATAATAAAAAAGCTTTCCGTGGCCGAGCGTTTAGAGCACGGGTCTTGTAATACAGAGGTTGTGGGTTCGAGCCCCAGGCCCGGCGGTTTACATCTCCTTGTTTTCTTGGGCAAGAAACTTTACTTTAATTGCTCCGTGGTTCGGAAGTCACATTAAGCCGTTGGTCCCCTGTGCGAATGCTCCTTCTTGGGGCGCTGCATACAGTGTATACCTGGTGA
>JXSR01S019838.1:13302-28868 GCA_000969725.1 Ophiothrix spiculata | reverse complement strand
TCAGTAGAGGGATCTATATAAAGGTTAATGAATAGCCAATATTTGCTACATTGCAGTGTTTACCTATCGTTCAGTTGGAAGAATCAGATTCCACCACTGGCGGCACCTGCATCTCAGTTTTGGGAGATGGGGGGGGGGGAAATGATGAGCAAAACAAATTTCTGTGCACACATACAAAAGATTCAAGACAAATTTGTTTAATTTGGCTAAAAAAACATTTTTTAGGCTAATATAATGGTATTAAATGGTGAAATATGTTTGAAGCGTGCAAAAAATTGTACATTTCATGTCAAAATTATTTTTTTGATAACTGCGGGATATAAAATCATTCTCTTTCAAATTTTGTGGTTCAATAGGTTTTACTAAAAACTAAATAGTCTCTTTGGTCATAATCAAAACATAGCAATCAGTAATGAAACAAACTTTAAGCTACAAATTCATCTCCTTCCGTCAGATATTTCATTTTTCCTATGCACACTCACATTGTACTAAAGGCTTAATGAATAACTTTACCATGAGGGATAGATGTTGCAAAATTATTAACATGATGTTTTCATTGATTCCTCTTTTTCTTTAGCACGATATAATCTCTGTTCTTTCAAAGCATTTTTAAGGATGATATGATGTATGTAATGTGTATCATGATGCGCACATTTCTGATGACAAACTGTCAGGAAACAGTTGGAAACTACCAGCAATGTTTATGCTCCACTATTACACCACTATTTAACAATAGGAAAGCTTAATTTGAATCAGTACATAGTATAGAAACAATTTGGTGATTAATATGGATTGTGATTCACTCTATACTGAAATGATATGACGTGACCTAGTGTGACATGTCCTCAACACTACTTCATCAAATATCTACTATTCCTACGCCTACCATATAGCTTCATCCCCGATCTACTACTGATAGCTCACTACTTCATCCATTTCCTACTTACGATAGCACACAGTCAGCTTCTTCACTATCTAGTACTGACAGTACTTCATCTACTATCTACTACTGATAGCTCACTACTTCATCCATTACCTACTTCTGATAGCACACAGCTTCTTCACTATCTAGTACTTCTTCACTATCTAGTATTGATAGTACTTCATCCACTATCTACTGCTGATAGTTCACTACTTCATCCATTACCTACTTCCGATAGCACACAGCGTCTTCACTATCTAGTACTGATAGTACTTCATATACTATCTACTGCTGATAGCTCACTACTTCATCCATTACCTACTTCCGATAGCACACAGCTTCTTTACTATTTAGTATTGATAGTACTTCATCTACTATTACCTACTTCCGATAGCACACAGCTTCTTCACTATCTAGTACTGATAGTAATTACCTACTTCCGATAGCACACAGCTTCTTCACTATTTAGTACTTATAGTACTTCATCTATTATCTACTGCTGATAGCTCACTACTTCATCCATTTCCTACTTCCGATAGCACACAGCTTCTTCACTATCTAGTACTGATAGTACTTCATATACTATCTACTGCTGATAGTACACTACTTCATCCATTACCTACTTCCGATAGCACACAGCTTCTTCACTATCTAGTACTGATAGTACTTCATATACTATCTACTGCTGATAGTACACTTCTTCATCCATTACTTACTTCCGATAGCACACAAC
Source organism: Ophiothrix spiculata (assembly GCA_000969725.1). NCBI lineage: Eukaryota > Metazoa > Echinodermata > Ophiuroidea > Amphilepidida > Ophiotrichidae > Ophiothrix > Ophiothrix spiculata. The sequence continues at coordinate 27,213 of JXSR01S019838.1, read as the reverse complement.
TTCTTTACTATTTAGTATTGATAGTACTTCATCTACTATCTACTGCTGATAGTTCACTACTTCATCTATTACCTACTTCCGATAGCACACAGCTTCTTCACTATCTAGTACTGATAGTACTTCATCCACTATCTACTGCTAATAGCACACTACTTCATCTATTACCTACTTCCGATAGCACACAGCTTTTTCACTATCTAGTATTGATAGTACTTCATCCACTATCTACTGCTGATAGCTCACTACTTCATCCATTACCTACTTCCGATAGCACACAGCTTCTTCACTATCTAGTACTGATAGTACTTCATATACTATCTACTGCTGATAGCTCACTACTTCATTCATTTCCTACTTCCGATAGCACACAGCTTCTTCACTATCTAGTACTGAAAGTACTTCATCTCTTATCTACTGCTGATAGCTCACTACTTCATCCATTTCCTACTTCCGATAGCACACAGCTTCTTCACTATCTAGTACTGATAGTACTTCATATACTATCTACTGCTGATAGTACACTTCTTCATCTATTACCTACTTCCGATAGCACACAGCTTCTTCACTATCTAGTACTGATAGTACTTCATATACTATCTACTGCTGATAGTACACTTCTTCATCCATTACCTACTTCCGATAGCACACAGCTTCTTCACTATCTAGTACTGATAGTACTTCATATACTATCTACTGCTGATAGTTCACCTGTTCATCCATTACTTACTTCCGATAGCACACAGCTTCTTTACTATTTAGTATTGATAGTACTTCATCTCTTATCTACTGCTGATAGCTCACTACTTCATCCATTACCTACTTCCGATAGCACACAGCTTCTTCACTATCTAGTACTGATAGTACTTCATATACTATCTACTGCTGATAGTACACTTCTTCATCCATTATCTACTTCCGATAGCACACAGCTTCTTCACTATCTAGTACTGATAGTACTTCATCCACTATCTACTGCTAATAGCACACTACTTCCAAAAGCTACTGCCAAAAGCAAAATACATCATCAACTCTGTCTACTACACTACACTATTCGTGATAATAAACACCGCTTAGTACTTTATTAAATCAAGAAATCAAGAACAAAGTCCTACCTATTTTTATGTTACTGTAACACACAACCCTTACACCGTGGACATTATTCCCTCATCCAAACTTTAATTTCTGATTAACTCAAGTCAGTGACAGATTCTGAATTAGCCAATCACAAACAAGAATTATTAAGATGTTGGTGTATGTAACTAGGTTTCTTCATATTAAGCAAACTACTGAACGGATATTTATAAAGTAAAGCTTGAAATAATCTATTATTTATGTGCTAGCTCGGGAATGTCAAGTGATGGCATGGAAGTCAGTAAAAAAAGGACAAAATATGTGGCAAAGGTTTTAATTCCTTCGTACATGAGAATGCTTGCACCTAGCGACATGGTTGCTTTTTTCCGAGTTGCATGTCGACTATTCAACTTTACAAATTCTATGATTTGTCATTTGTTTAAGAGAAGCGCACCAAAAAATAAATAAAAACACATGTTAAAGTATAGGTAGTCTTGGGAAGGCAGAACTTTTCCTGATCAATATTTGATGTCATGACAACGCCGAGTTTCATGTTCTTTCTACTATCTCAAGCACTTTGATTGAATAAGGACAAAAGGAGTCGATAATGAACATGGAGCACACCAAACTTACACGAAAAAATGTCTCGCTTAGTGATGTTTGTAAGGCCTGTGAACAATACTCTAATAATACTTTCATTTACATTATATATGTAACTTGAGAAATTTATCATATTTGTACCTCAGTTGTGTGTTCAAAAATGTCAATTACAACATTACAGCTTGACTAAACACAAGGGACCACAAGAATAGTATGTAACCGGGTATGTAACATCCCTAAAGCAACTCAACGTGATACTCCCAAATGGTAACATTCTCTCGAAATACCTTCTCCCATAGCGCATTCTGTTGTGTTTATACAAAATTAAAAACTTTCACATATTTCAAACATTCAACATTGTATTAGAAATATCTGTGTAAATTAATCATTATTTTAAAATAAACTTACTTCTGAAATATTTAAGAAATTTTGTGTTTTGATAGAAATAGCTATACCGCAGACAAGGGAATATTTCGCGGAAGTGCTTACAGAACATTTAATATATGAAAAAAGTCTTAATGCAATGACACAGATAAAAGCATGAATGATATGTAAGGCCTGACGTCAATAGACTTCCTATTCTCAATGAGAAGTTATGTTTAGAAATACCCACCTAAAAATATTGTATAATGTTATCCTAGTATCTTAATTGTAACTTTTATATACATGTTTTTGGACTTGAATAAGAATTAAATATAAACATATAAAACTATTTGATCTAGATGGTCTAATTATCCATCTATCACAAAATTTTCACTCTGGTGAGGAAGTCTAGTAATGCCTCGCCTTACTCAATTGTAACATCTTACTGATGTTTTGTGATACAATTTCAAAATCTTACAAAATCATATATCTGGTTTTTGAAATGTTGAATTAACTATGCGGTATCACTTAGTCAAAATTGATATCTTCTTTTTGATAGAATTCTTAATCTGGACCAACAACCTTGGCACATTCCAGGTTCAAATCCTTGTTTGTTTGTTTTTTATTCTTGGTCAAATGAGTGAAAGGGTCCTTTTTGCACAGTACTCAAGCAAGGTAAAGCAATACTATAAAGTGTTAAAAATGAAGCGCCCCCTGTCACCCATGACTTTCCATTTTTTTTAGCTTACTGGGTTTGTTTTGGGTTGATAGTAATACCCTCGAAATGATTTTGCTTAGTTATGCTTACTTTTTCTTTTATGGCCATTTGTTGAATTAAATTCTGGATCCTGAATTTAATTCCACATGTATTAGTATAGGAAAGCATGCATGTATGTGCTTTATATCCATTTTTCAATGGCAAAACACTTTTTTGATGAAATGCACTTGAAAACGCTTTCAGATAGGCACATTCCTTAATTATATGGTGTTTTTCCTATAAACTATTTTTGATCAAAATCTTATAGTATTGCTTTAATATCACAAAATTTCATATATATGACTGGCCTTACACAATTGTTGAGATACAATGCCCCCCCCCCCCCTTTTCAAGAGCAGTTTAATGTAATAAGGAAACATCATGTTGATACATTGATGTCTATGCATTTTGACAGATGTTCTGACAGTGTTATTGATTACCAAGTTCATTTTAATCTTGGCTAGGGTTACTCATGTGGTAAGGTTATTTCTTTTTTCCCTCAAATGTAATTGGAAAAGGGTGGGATTATTACAGTTGCAGGTGTGTTACCACATTGGTCATTGGCCATTAGCATGAATGCAACATGTAAGGATGCGGGATGATTGTCTGGTTTCATAAGGCCGAGAAAAAAAATGAGCCAATCGATCGGAATTTTTTTTTTTTTAAAAGCACTTGAATTATGAAATTTGGGTGCATTTTCAACTATTTTCAAAATATTTTCTCAAAAAACACCCAATCTGAGCAAAATTGGGTGCTTTCCCGACCCTTTTTTTTTTAAATTTTTGAATAGGGTCGGTCGCTGAGGGCAATACAACAATTTTTTGAAGGGCCTAACATTTGGACAATCTATGAACCATGCTGGTCAGTCAGCAACTTTTAAGTCATATATTTGATCAAATAAAAAAACACCAGATTAAAGCACATAAATTTAACGAATGAATTAGAATGACTTATGAATAAGAATTGCTAAACTATGCCTCTCTGTTACACAGTTAAACAACAAGACTGGATGTTTATTCTGTCTTTCCTTATTACTTAGCGTCAACATCTCTATGTTACCCCATATTGATTTAACCAGTGAAGGAACTCCCTCAGGTGGATCAAACCAATCTTGTAAGCTTAACTCATCCTGCAGGTTTCGGTCATCGCATTGGATGCCAGGCTGCGTCAGTAGAAAGTTGAGGATTGTTATTGAAGCTTTCATTCATGAGAAATCACTCATTTTTAAGTGTATTTTGAGGTACCCATTTTGAAAACGCCATCATTTTAGTATAAGTGTCACAACTTATATACCTAATAGGGTTAACTATATCAGCAGTATTTCATTCTCAAAAATGTTACCAACCATAAAATATATTATTAACACTATTGCAGATTCAAAAAGAATACATCTTCAGCTTTAAAAATGATACATGCTTTAAATATAGAAGATGATTTTAACAGACATAATTTTCCAGAAGCATGTGAAATTTCCTTCTTGGTGAACATGAATTAAAGGTATTTGTGTCTTGGGTTTGTGGTTTTTTTTGTGACATTGTAATACCTATTATAGTATAATCATTTCATGCTATTGATGATATCACATTCAAAGGCTATTAAAGAATATGGTTTAAAAATATTTAGTGAAGGAATGCAGGGAATGGCTCAGGAAAACTTGTACCTGTAGAACCTGCATTTTGTCTTAATTTTTATAGTGACTTGGTACAGAAAGGTTTTGATTTATACCAGTGGCGTAGCAAGGGCTTCGGGGGCCCATGGACATTGAGCAGTGCGGGGGGCCCCTTGCTATGAAATCCCAAATAGGGTACACGTTTTGGACTATTGCTGTCATTTTCCCTGATGACGGATAAGCCTGCATGCCTCGTAGAACGAAAATAAGGGACACTGAGTGATCTTTTTTCCCTTAGTCCATGGGCTATTCAATATGTCAAGCTTCTATATCACATGTAATAGGTATTTTTCATTTTACATGGCAGCTACATATTAATGTTATTTTTAAATGCGCGCGAAGCGCGCTAAATTTTGGCATTTTACGTTAGAATTGTATGTAAGTTTGTTAGTTGTCATTAAGCGTGTACTGCAATGGAGAAAGGTGGTTATTGGGTGCGACATGTGTGAATAAATAACTTAGCCTCTGCTTTACAGAGATAGTCTTTATGACAATCTCTGATCAGTTTGTAACTCAAAGAAAGAAAAATCGGTTTATTTTGCCAAATTCATATAAAAGGAAGAATCATTTGTACAGAACACTTTTTCGAAGATTATGACCATATTTCTGAAATTGCAACTTTTTTAATTTATTTGAGCCAAAAAAATTTATATAACTTAAAAAGAGGTTGACAAAAAATCTAATTTTCTTTTTGCTTCTGCACAGTCTTTAAAATTTGAAGAAATTATGTGACAAGTCCAGTAAAACTATAAAGACATATGCTGGCTACGTAAATACATTTTAAAATCTGACATTTCGACCTTGATTCAGCTTTAATACTGTCTTCCTTTTTTATTATTATTTTGTTTTTTATTTTTATTTTCGTTCTGGGCCCCTACAACCACATGACAACTTTAAAAGCAGATAAGAATACGCATTTTTTTCGGGGCCCCTGCACAAAATATAGTTTAAACATTAGGTCCTATGATAGATCCTGTACATTTGTCTGTCGTATTCAGTTTAAAACGTTCTGCACTCATTTTTAGTTACTATTTTTGATCAACGTATTTAAATGCATATGATTGTATCAAAAGGCACAGGGGCCCCGTTTAAGCACAGAGCATGTGGGCCTCATTGAAATGCGCGTATTTAAATTTATCATTCAAATCTTCAGTACGCTTTTTATGTTTTTTTCTTCTTCTTCTTCTTCTTTGTTTTTGTTTTTCTTTTTTCTCGGGGGCCCCATACCACTCGGGGCCCATGGACTTTGTCCACCCATGCCACCCTATTGCTACGCCACTGATTTATACCTGGGAAACTGTTTTTTGCAAACAATAAAATACATCTGGGCAGTGAAGTTAGAAGGTTTTAATAAAGCATATGAGTAATTTACTGTTTACTAGATAAATTAGGACCTTTTGTTGACTGACCTATTCTACTTCTTAGAAAATGATGAGGATTTTCTTTTACTTCTTTTTCAGTTACTGATACCTCTAAACTTATACAACTCAACGTTGCTTTTTCTTCTCTCAGATTCAAAACTGGAATATTTGATATGTGTAGCAGATCATATAGAGGTGCAATATTATGTAAAGTCAAATTAGATAACGATTTTGCAATGTAATGTTGCATAAACATTTGGATATGTAACAAGCAAAATGTTTATGCAATGTAATGTTGCATAAACATTTTGATTGTTACATATCCAGACTGAATACTGGCGACATGGTTTGTTATGATTTCATTCTGTTTTCTCAGAAGCTATGGTAACACAACACATATTGCTAATAATCCTGGCACTGCCAGCATATCTCTACACATATATGAATACGAATATGATGCCATATATATGATAAAGGTAATGAAACTAGAATTTGACAAAATACAAATGATAAAATTTAATAATAATAAAAATTGTTATATATATGTTTTCTTGGCAACCAACTTTATGGCTTGTCAGTGAAAAAACCATGGTAGAACACAATGTTTATATATATCTGGGCAAGTTATGTTGGAAATTATGTAACTTCATTCAGTCAGTGTTTCCGTTAAGGTTTTTGACCTTGTGCCAATTCGAGCAAGTTTGACAAAGTTTAAAAGGTGCTTGCCCAAAATCAAGAGCTGTGGCTGCAAATTGGCTCAATAAAGCTAGAAAAATATTTTTCTCATACATTTTCAGAAACTCGTTGCACCAATTTTCACCGCTCCTGCGCCAATGGCGCACCATACGGCCTTAGCGGAAACACTGCTCATGGTAGTTTCATCTATGTGGAGAGCAAAAGCCAATAAAATCTAGGATTTTAATCCAATTCTTCAACTCTATTAAAAGTGGCAGGGTAAAGATAAAGTGGCAAGAAACAAATATAAATTAGTTAAGTTTACTAAAACATATAGTCCCGTATTTCAGAAAGGTGTTTAGCTAAACCATGGTTTTATTTCACGTCAACAGCATGGCTCATTGAACTGTTCCGCTTGAAAGATGCAACAGTGCATATTATTCCTGGACAGTTGGGCCCGTATTCCAGAAAGGTGTTTAGCTAAATCAAGGTTTTATTTCTCGTCAACACCACGACTCATTGAACTGTTCTGCTTTAAAGCTGCAATGATGCGTATCATTCCTGGACAGTTGATGCTCAGTTAAACAATGGTTTAGCTAAACATCTTCTGGAATACGGGCCTTGATGTTCAGTTAAACTGTAGTTTAGTTAAACACTTTTCTGGAATACGGGCCATACTGTATAAGTGATTTATTTTACGCTACATTAATTTCCGTACTTTTAGCGCTCAACTCGCCTAGCACGAAAAGTGGTATGTTTATACCGCCGCACGTTTAATAAACTCACAAGCGCAAAAATAAAAGCGCGCAAAATGATTTAAAATAGCTCAAAATTAGAATATTGGCGTTTACAGTATGTCGTTTTGTAATAATCTCAATCTGAGAGAAATGCATTGTTGGTACTGACATATTGGAAACTGCATCATCTGTCTTCAAACATCACTAGAGAGTTTCTACATTAGCAGCGTTTTTTGTGCAATCATGTTATACACTCCCGGTCAAAAGTCTTTGCGCACCTGTTACATCGGACATAACAGCCTTTTTTATATCAAATTATCCAATATTTTCGTTAAAATCCTGTTCGAGTACATGCTATATTTATCTAACATTGATAAATCAAACCCTCTTGCCATTTTTGACCTTCCGTATCCACTGAAATTTTTCTAAACCGTCTCAAAACCCCACGTAAATTTCCCATAGAGCTGAACCTACTTAATTATTCATAAGCAATTTTTCCCCATGTAAAGCTATGGGAGATTTTTGCGTCTTTTAGACGTGGAATTTTACACAAATGCGCAGTAAGTTATTTAGAATTTTGTTTATGCGCAAACGAAAGGAATGGGTTGTATAAATATTGAAACGTTTAAAAAGCATTAACAAGATTCTATTTAAAGCTATATCTAGCTGTTTTTTATGTTTGTTTCGGAAGGAAAAATTTGATTTAAAGAAGATGCATAGATAAGTTACCGGGAACCATTGAATTAAAGACACTCTATGAACATTTTTGAAAGGGAGATGGACATGCAGGTTATGATTCGTTGTGCTATATTAATGTCAGTACCATAATAACAAATCCTGCACAAACCTATTTGATGATTATTTTGAAATGTTAGAACTGAATCAGTTAAATTATTTAGAAGAAGGCTCAATAACGCCCCGAGCAATTTCAAAGGTTTGTGACTTTATTATGTAGAAATCATTGAAGTAACCTTTTGAATAGGGCTCTTCATCGGTCATACATGGCTCGGTAACCAGCAATACATTCGATTGATATAAGTAGATGGCCTTGATACCAATAGTCACGGTGGTGGATATACCTACTGTTATCTTACATGAACAATAATAAAGAGGCCCTTTAATACGACTTGAAGTCTTTTTGCTAATACTCAATGATTCGTTAACTATATGTTTACCAAATCAAGCCTTGAAATAACAAAGCGATTAAAACAAATTGAGACCTTTATTTATCACGGTATTGGCATAAATTAACATTTTTATATTTCAGGAACCAATTCCTTTCATTTGCGCAAGAACAAAATTCTAAATAAATTACTGCGCATTTGTGTAAATTTCTACGTCTAAAATACGTGAAAATCTCCTATAGCTTTACATGGGGAAAAATTGCTTATGAATAATTAAGTAGGTTCAGCTCTATGGGAATTTTACGTGGGGGTTTGAGACGGTTTAGACAATTCTAAATTTCAGTGGTTACGGGAGGTCAAAAATTGCAGGAGAGTTTGATTTATCAATGTTAGATAAATATAGCATGTACACGAACAAGATTTTAACGAAAATATTGTATAATTTGATATAATCAAGGCTATTATGTCTGATGTTACAGGTGCGCAAAGACTTTTGACCGGGAGTGTAAGTGATGTCTGATTGAAGATATTTCATCAGCCATGTTAGTAGTTAGCAAATTTCACAATATGTGATCGTAGTTAGCGAATTTCACAATATGTGATCATGTGACATGGGAAACCCCATTTCATAGTGAAACCCTCATTACTCATTTGGATATACGTCAACAATGCAACGTGTAGGTTTTATCGTGTGATGGGGATTCCCAGATAATGTCACTTCATTAAAATTTATGGATTGATGCAATTAATTTGAAAATAATTTAAATGTAAAAATGGTATATAACATATTTAGTGTTGATTTTAAAACTTATTTTCCTGATCTACTGATCTTTAGATAGATATAGAGGGATAAAAAAGTAAAGATTAAAGACAAAAAGTATGAATAAATCCTTGTATATTTGGATTGACAGAACAGGATTTACTTTGAATCTCCAAAGGTCAAATTTACTCTATGTAATCATGTGATTGTTCTCCTATTACAAATTTCATTCATCTGAATTGATTCATCTCTATAATGTGCATACAACATTTCATCTAGCTAGCACACACCTATGAAGTGCAATATTATACCCAGATGTACACAAGAAGCTTAAACCTCTAAATTACGCAAGAGTATAACATAGGCCTATAGCCTAACATATAAATTTTAAAATCATCTTCAAAAAAGTCACAGGCTTTGAAAAATGTAAATGTAGACGATTCATCTGTTCACAAGTATCATTGATATTTTGATCCTTGCAGCCAAAGGAAAAAATATGTTCAAGAACAATCCAACGAGCTCCAGGACATACAAGTCCCTGTGATATATGCTGAATTGTGCACCTCAGTTTGGACACAATGTTATCTGAAGGAAATTGGAAATTGTTGGCGGTTTGATATTGTAAAAAAGTTATGATGGAATTGTAATGAAGTCTTAAAGCTCTTGGGAATGGTGAAGATGATAACTATACTTTGATCAACACCAAATAGGCGGGCCTCTTCACATTGTGAATTGATACAAATAAGCGTGTGGGTAGCTGATCACAGCACAACTGCAGGAGACACAACGCAGGTTGTACGTGTGACTCGCGCATCAGTATCTACAACGCGCGTGTAAGTGGGATTATGATTACTTGCAGATGAAGAAAAGCCTCATAATTCCCACCTATTTAGTGTTGATCAAAATATATGTGGAATATCCTTTGGGCACAGGAGGCAGATCTATGAAAAGCTCCCATTATTATTCCATCTTCTCCCCAGTGGTCCATTACTGTCTAAACATTCATCATTCAGTCATTTATTTTTTTCTCTCTCTATTTTCCTTTTTAAGTGCTAACCAAGTCAAGGACCAGAGAGTTGGTAACTTCGGATGGGGATGGCTCAAGGGACATTTATGACTACAAATGAAGGAGAAATCATACTCACTGGTCAGTGTTAACTAGATAAAGGATGTGTAAAAGCAATGAAATAAAATCAATTGCTATACCTCTCTGAGATTGAAAGAGAAAAAAAAAACTAGACAAAAGAGTAAACTAAATAAAGTGGTTTTCATTTTCGGACTAGCGTACCTGTAAGGTATAGGAAAATTGTGTCTGACTAGCGCAGTGTCGGACTGGCGCATTGTCGGACTAGCGCCGTGTATTTCATTTTCGGACTAGCGCATTGTCGGACTAGGGAAGTGTACCCGTCAAAACGAGGCGGATGAAAAAGGTGTTTTAAACTTTTGAAAAAAATTGGATGCAAAGCAACAGCATGGTAATTTAGATAATTGAAATTGGCGCTTTAGTCCACCAGTTTTGTGATTTTTAGGTATGTTTAGTTTTGGAATTTGTTACAGCTTGGTCCCAATAACTCGTACGAACAGTTACGAGCAGTGTTTAGTCCAGTTAAAAGGACCACGAGCAGTGAGCAAAGCGAGCAGCGAGGGCGTCACATGGTCCTATTAGATGGACTAAACACTGCTCGTAACTGTTCGTACAAGTTATTGTGACCAAGCTCTAACATATTCAGTCACTGATTACAATATTTTTTTGATACATTAAAATATACTACCTTTTTAATTAACAAGCAAAACTGTTTGAAATAAAGAAACTGAACTCTTTCATGACATTTTAGGGTTGCATTACAAATACTTTGCCATAGATTATGCATGGGCACTTGTTTAATGGAAGTATTTTGTTTTGTCCAAATTCAATTTTTTCGGGAAATTTAGACAGTCAAATTAATTGTGTGTAATGGATTATCAAGATCTTTGGTTTGAGTTTGCAGATTGTTTTTCTTTGGATTGGAGATCCTGAAGTAATAAGGGGGAGGATCAAAACACGACCTAAGCATGAATAAATTTGAATCATAATTGATTCCCAAAATGTGGATAAATGCTTACCATTTACTAACCCATCTCTGTTGATAGTTTTAGTAATATCTTTTTGGTCAGGAGGGGCAAAGACATTTTCCCCCGGAGTGTGCAAATTTCTTCCTGATTTTTCCTGGCAAAAATTCCATTTTCGTACACCCAAAATAAATTCAAGTCGATTTTAAAAACTGACAAGCAAAAAAAAAAGTTTTAAGCGATTTTGCCACATCTTTTGACACGATTTTCTGCTTTTCCTCATGTGTCCTGTCTAGCAGTCTTGCAGCTGCTCTCTCATTTTTCTTGTCCTTCCCAATTTTTCCCGCTTGCTGTCCCAATTTCCTACTCAATTTTTGTCAGGGGGGCAGTCTGCCCCCCCCCCCTCCCCTTGACCCATGCTGGCTACGCCACTGATCTTTACATGTTTCTCATGTTCAAGTAATATCTTTTTTGTTTCTTGATTTGGGTTTACAAAATCATTTTGAAAAAAAAATCTCTAAGAAGCATCTTGTCCAAAACCAAGTCCTTATCCACCCACTGAGATGAATAAAATACCTATTTATTTTTGATATGGAACTAAATTGGGTTATGAAATATTCATCACTGAAGATATACCTCAAGCAATTTCATCCGAATATCTAAATAGAATAACAATTTGAAAATTTACATTTGAGCCACTTTAAAGAACACATGCATCTTTTATTTCATCTTAGCAAACAATGTGTTATATTAGTGGAATTGTGTTGACTGTTACAGAAAATTTATTTCAAGTGTTTTGTATGCACCCTAAAGAAAAGACATTATTTATTTAACAGGTTCTTAAAATATCAAACAGAATACTTTGACTGAAATTTAAGCATGGTACTAAGACAAAACAGTCATATTAGATAAAGATTAGAAAAAATCAAGCATGGGAACTTTCTTAATAATATTTATTTCTAGTTTTTATATGTGATGGCTCACCCCCGAAAGGGTGGACTTTGCAGATGATATCAATTTTGATTTTATCATTTCATCTGTTACAGTATTTTCTAAGCTTCAAAATGACACATTACTTGTTGAAATTGTTCAAGGCGATCAAATTTTGAAACAGAAAATCTGTTGGAAATTATTATTTTTTTCTTTATTTTTTACTGCCTATTTTCATCAGTTTCTCGAAAAGTGTTCTGTCGCAAAGTCCCCCTTTTTGGGGTGAGTCATCACATATTTGCAACATTGGACAAACATTAAACCAAATGTTTTATCATAACCAGTTTTGTTAACTGCAATTCTTCAGAAGAATGCTATCAGAGACTTAAATATAAGTCAAATTTAATGGAGAATCAAGAACACATATATTTCAATCAGGTTTTAAAAAGTTTTAAATAAGCTTATACCTAAGGCTATTATCAAAAACTTTTGGTAAAAAAATGGGATATGGGACAAACTCCACAATTATTTATATTTTGATATACTCTGCCAAGCCAACTGTGCAGGATATAGGAATGTTATTTTTCCGATAGGGAAACCATCAACCAAATTTTAGACTCAAATGTTATGCCATTTTAAATAGCATACTCAAAGGTATCACAATTAAAGGGGCAATTCATGATCCACTTTTCACCCTCAAGGTCACCTCTATCAAAACTGAGTTTTTTAGCTTATAAGAATCGTCAAATGGTATATGTTACGATCCCCAAACCATTCTTTCACACGTGCTTGCATTTTTGAGAAAAGTGAGAAAATGTGTAATTTTCTAATTATTGTCGGGGCCCCAACAGTAATTGCAACACAGTAGCCTATGGGGATTTTCAAAATGCTGAAAAGCTTGTAACGTGGAAACGAATGGTCGGAATCAAGTGAAATTTTCAGAATATATTTATGATGTACTCTTCTTCTTATTAGCAAGAAAACAGGTGAGGTTTTTGTCACATCAAAATCATGAATTGCACCTTTAAATTTTGAGGTACCAGTGTGAACTATAGACTTAAATGATTGACAATTACAGTGGATTTATCTTAAGGTACTGTTTTTGTTGTTGTTGTTGTATGTATGCCAATTGACGGAGCATCAGGAGAGAAAAGATTGCCAATGGGTAAGATCCAGAGTGCATACATTTTTAATTCTTAATGAGGTCTTTATGATGATCTGAATATTCTTGGTCAACTTGAACTGAACCAAATACTGCCTTGCAAAATATATGTTAAGTTCATCTGCTTCTGGAAAAAAAAACCACCAAGGGTAAAATTAAGATCTTCCAATAGAAATCTGAATAATAGAATATTGCTCCTGAAAGGCCCAAGTAACAAAAACAACATGTTTCATAGCTCTTGTTTTAAGATTTGCATTTTTTGTACAAAAATATCAAAAAGTTCTTAAACTGTTTTTACACGAGGTATACATGTCAGATTATTCGTAAGTTTTTGATTTATTGCTTTTCAGTCTGTTTAGATTAATACTCCAAATTTAGGTGCTGGTTAGATTTCTAAGGTGAAAACAACTATACTGTGTAAATCTTGAAGTATGCAACAAGCAGCTGATTAATGCACTTAAACCAATATGACCATACTGGAGATTAAAATAGTCTGTATTTCTCGAATCATAACGTACCGAATCTTGATGCATATTCAAATAAACTTATGTTCAATGTTTGTCCATGTGTTAGCAACAAAAATGTGAAAAAATATTAATATGCAGTGATTTGGTCTTAATCAATCCTAATCAATCATTACTAGTCTCTTACAC
>JXSR01S019838.1:0-13000 GCA_000969725.1 Ophiothrix spiculata | reverse complement strand
TGGGAAATTTGAAGTACTACCCATGTTTATACCAATTTTCAAGAAAAGGGACCCATCCATATACCAAATTCCCCAAATTTTGAGTCAAATTTATACAAAAATTGAAATATTCTAATTTGGCTCAAATTTCCTGATTTTTGTTTGAAATATAGAAAAAAATCCAAAATATGCGCCAAAAAGACCCATTAAAATACCACATTTTGCAAAGAAAAAGGACCCATTGGCATACCAGACAGCCTGATTTTGCTACCCAAGTTTGCGGCACATCCCTGAAGTCAATTTTGTACTAAGTACCCCCCCCCCGGAATAGTATCCCTGCTACTATTCTGTGAGAAAGCTTTAGAATTTCAGTGACTAGTAGAGATATCTATATAACATATATCTCTGTTGAAGTGATTGGCTTAGACTCCACAAAAGTAATATTGTTGTGACAGGATCAACGCACCACTTCCACAGAGAGTCTGTTACCTTTATGGATGTTGTCACTTATGTAAACCATGGGTCGATGGAGCTGATATGAGAGAAAATGTCTTGTTCAAGGCCTGGGGGGGGGACTCAAATTTCACGGACTTCAGAAAGGGGGGTCTTTCGGTGACGGGCTAAATAAAGAAAAAAGGGGTCTTTCAGTGAAGAGCTCTCAAAAAAGGGGGTCATTCAGTAAGGACAGTAAAAATAGGGGGTATTTTGGTGAGAATCTCATTGCATTGAAAAAGGGGGTCATTAAATGAGGCGCTCAAATTTATCTAAAAATTTGAGGTCTTCCAGTGAGGTGTTTGAACAACACACTCTCCTCATATTGATCCTTAGTCTTGTGTTACTGGTTTGTACAGTGCGAAAAATGAAATTTGCAACTTTTAAAAAACGACCTTGAGGGTTTTAAATGTTCATAACTTTAGTGTTTGTCAGTCAATTGTCAGAAATAGGGTGTCAAATGAAAGCTGAAACTCAAGCGCTTGTGCACACAATCTTCAAATTACGTTTGCGTATTCCGTATTGGCGCAGGAGTTATTTGTTCGAGGTGAGGCGATACTTTTTTTGGAGTCTTTAGTTCATGCAACCTATTTGGTGAATCTTCAAGTCTTTATTTAAAGTTCTTGTATTGCATTCAAGTTTTCTTTTGTGAGATCTATACTTCAAACTGATTTACTAGTACTTTTCTTCCAACTTTTCTGATTCATATTTAATCAGAGTAAAAGAAGATAAAAAATAACATGTAAGGCTAGATAATGCCTCACTAGTAGAAGATACAGATAGAGAAAGAGAAAGCACCTCTTTGCAGCCTCCCTTTTCTCATTTTTATTACTACAAAAAACAGTATACTTGGAAGTAGTTGAAAGTGAATAACCTTATGTATAGATATCAAAAAGAAAATTATGTGACTCAGATTAATTAAGAAATTTGACAGATTTGCAAGAATTAATCTTTTTGATCACTGCAGGCTATAAAATCAATCTCTTTCATTTTTTGTGGTTCAATAACTTGATATTTCCTCGATCATTTTACTTTTACTAAGAATCGAGTTTTCTCTTTAATCATAATTACAACATAGCTATCAGTAATGAAACGATCTTGAAGCTATAGATACATCTCCTTCTGTCAGATCTTTTATTTTTCCTACATACACTCCCATCCCATTTTATGAATGATTGTACTGAAGGCTAAATGAATAACTTTGCTGGTAGGGGTGAATGTTGCAATGTTATTATTAACATGATGTTTTCATTGATTCTTTTTTTCTTTAGCAAAATATAATATGTTTTCTTTTGAAGTATCACAGTATGATATGATGTATATAATAATCCACATATGTATAATGGCAAGTTGTCATCTCGTACCATCAACAGTTTAGTAAGTTTAATTTGAATCAGTACGTAGTAATGAAACAGTGATTTGGTTGCTTTAGAACAGCTAGTGACACACATTTTCATCAAATATCTACTTCTTTTATCCCTACTTTATCCATTGTTTACTGCGATAGCACATTACTTCATCTCCTATAGCTACTCTTGATAGCACACTGCTTCATCTGCTAGCTCCTACTGCTATATCATTCATCAGTAACTACTCAGTTTTAATTTCAATTTCAATTTTACTCCTGATAGCACACTATTTCATCCATTATCCGATACTGCTGATAGCACACTCCTTCAGCTATCTACGACTGATAGCACACTTCTCCACCCACTAGCTACTCCTGCTGGCACACTACTTCCCGGGGGGGCACTCACATATGTGGGCAGGATATATATGTCCGGCGGTCAAGACCCCCTTTTTCAGGCCGCCAGGCCGCTCACTAGATCCCCATTTTCAGCGTGATTCAGTTCTTTTGACCCCGTTTTTTTAGAAAAGCTACAAAGGTTTAGCTCTATCTGCATAAATTGCTCATGAAATGCGAAAAATTTCAGTTCAGAAGCCTATTTTAGGCCAAAATTTCAGTTCTCTAGACCCCCAAAAATCGGTTTCAAAGGTCCATTTTTTACAGAAAATCAGTTCACCTGCGCCCAATTTCGGCGCTTCGCGCCTGACATACCTACCACTTTCAAAGTTGAGTGCCCCCCCCCCCCGGGACTACTTCACCTACTAGCTACTCTTGATGGCACACTTCTCCACCCGCTATCTACTCATGATAGCACACTACTTCATCCATTACCTATTGCTGATAGCAAACAGTTTTATGCAGTTTCTGCTAGCACAAAATTATTGCTAAAACAGTTTTTCATATTGTATGTTGCTCTAAGAATACACTTTTAATGCCTCTATTACCATTATATATGTAACTTGGAGAATTTCATCGTATTTGTGCCTTAGTTGTGTGTTGCAAAATGTTACCGGAAACATTACAACTTGACAAAACACCAGGGACCACAAGAATAGTTTATAACATCCCTACCTAAAGCAACTGAACGTGATACTCCCAAATGCTAATGCTCTCTCGGAATGAGTTCTCCCAAAGCTCAATCTGTTGTGTTCATTAAAAACTGTCCACATGTTTCAAACATTCAACATTTTATCAAAAATGTTTAATTCCTGTAAATTAATCATTACTTCACTGAGATCAACTTACTCTTGAAATATTCAAGAAGTGTTATGTTTTGATAGAAACAGCTACACCACAGTCAAGGGAATTTTCTCTTGGTGTGCTTACAGTGCATGCTATATGAGCGGTGCTCTGGCAAAATGAGCGGAAAGTCGCGAATAAAGATTTTGAATAAATGGCTGCTAAAGTAAAAATATGGTGAAAAGATCAAATTTCGTTTTTGACATAAAATACGTTAAAGCATAAGTGGTTAACTATATCTCACGATTTGAAGTCAATTATGCCGGAAAGTGCAATTATTCACGGGTAATTGATCGTGTTTTGCTATCATACACTAGTAATCAGTAACTTTAAAATTCATTTGCGACAATTTTTTACTACCAGATTTTGAAGTGACTGCCTTGTATTTTGATTGCTAAATGAATATTGTAGAAAGAAAGTATGACATATTATATATCGTTCGAAACCTGAGATTTTAGAGAATTTAAACATGTAATAAATTGAATTTTGAAAATCGCGACTTTCCGCTCATTTTGCCAGAGAACCACTCATATATTGAATAGAATCTTGATGATGTAAGTTCTTTCATAGAAATGTAATCACACAGAACACAGCATGCATGATTTTCCTATAACATAATTTCAACATCTTACATTTTGTAATTCAACATCAACATGAAGTTTTTAAATGTTTGCATTATTATTAAAAACAAAGGTACCTTAGTACAGATGATCTGTTCTTCTTGTAAAAATCTTGAGCAGGGGCCAAATAGGAACATTGTCATGAAGTTACAGGTTTCAAATTGAAAATAAACTATATTTCCAAGATAACAAAAAATGGAGAAATAAATGATTTTAGAGTACATCATATTGATACTGAGATTGTATTTACCTTTGTTGAATGGGATAGACAATGATGGGGTACTCAAGTTTTGTTTTGTTAGGGGTGTGTCGCTGGGAAATTTGAAGTACCACCCATGCATAATTGCATATACCATTTTCAAGAAAAAGGGACCCATCCATATACCAAGTTTTGAGTCTAAAGTTATGCAAAAATTGAAATTTTCTCTGAAAAATCACTCTAAAATAGTGCAAATTTTAGAAAATTTTGAAAAACGACCGGCCCATCAAAATACCACATTTTGCAAAGAAAAAGGACCCATTGGTATACCAGACAGCCTGATTTTGCTAACAAGTTTGCGGCACATCCCCATGATCACTTTTGTACTAAGTACCCCCCCCCCCCTGGATGCACATACAGCTCAGGGACCAGGAATCGAACTCATAGTGCAAAGCAAGGGAAGTACTACTGCGATAACCTACTTCCCAAATTCTTAGCCAAATTAAGGGATTTTTTGCACAATAATCTAGGAAATTCAAAATCTGAATTCAAAGACCTTGCAATGCCCTTTCCAAGAACAGTTTCATGTAATAATGAAACATCATGTTGGATACATTGATGTCTATGCATTTTGACAGATGTTCTGAATCCCGTAGACAGCGTTATTGATTACCAAGTTCATTTTAATCTTGGCTAGGGTTACTCATGTGGTAAGGTTATTTCTTTTTCCTTCAAATGTAATTGGAAAAGGGTGGGATTATTACAGTTGCAGGTGTGTTACCACATTGGTCATTGGCCATTATAACATGAATGCAAGATTTGGATTCGGGATGGTTGTCAGTTTTAATGACACAGAGATAATATGTCTGGTCTCATTTACATTAGGACAATCTTTGAACCATACTGGTCAATCGGTAACACTAACCCTAACACTTTTGTCCACTTCTTCATTTAAAAACTTATCTCCTCGGGAATTTGCAAGTCAAATATCTTGTGTTTTCACCTGGATTCGAACCCTGGACCTCCCGCTTCCCGATCCAACTATGTCAAGCCACTGAGCAGATGCTGCTATGGCAGCGATTTTGTGACCATAGCTAACTCGGGTCTATGACGTATTTGGACTTAGGCGAATTTCTTAACTTTGTGGAATGGGATATTGTGAGATTCAGTGGGGTTAGGGTTAGGATTAAGTAATCTCAATCTCAAGTTGAACTTCAGTCAAATAGGCAGCCTCTTCTTATTTTGTGCATTCCATCATAAGCATATCATCTTAATTTATTGTATGTCCTTTGTCCTTTATTCTAGAATACACTCCCGGTTAAAAGTGTTTGCGCACAAAACCTTTAACCAGCCATATCTCGAGAACTGTTCATCATTTGCGTCACATTTTGTTGGATTTATATTTTATGTACATAGATCTAAAAAACTCAATAAGAATTGCATTTACGGCATTTGAAAATATGGCATGCTAAACATACTGTATACATTCTTCTTCACATAAAAAACGGAGTTGAAATACATAACTGCATATTTGTTGGAAAATGTATAACCTGGAGATGTTTTTTACGGCTACACAGTGATAACGAGCATTGAATAATAAACTTAGGTATTTATCAAAAAGTGTGTGTGGTGTATTTGTATATGGTCAAGGAAATCGGCCATTTTTATGGTTATGGAAAATTGAATATCAGAGGAAATATAGATTATTTATATTGGATACATTAGGCACCTATAAAAACATGATTTTTTTTAGAGTCTTGGTCATTTGATATAATAATAATTACGTTTTTGCCCGTATTAAAGCGTGCGCAAACACTTTTGACCGGGAGTTTTCTACCTCTTCTGTACTTATATAAAGTAAAATGAGTAGTATTGAGAAGCATCATCAGAGTACATCTTTACCGAAGAGGGAGGCCTATATTCATGATATTAAGCAAGTGATACGCCCACAAATTTTAAAAGTATAGCCCTCAAATTCTTGAACATAGTCTCTAAATTCCAGAGACTTATTTTTAAGTCTGAAAGACTTGTTAAAATGACAAAGCGTTTTTGAGATTTAAAATAATAAGTCCGTCAAAAAGACTTATTTCAAATAAATCCTGTAGATTGAAAAAAGAATCGACAATTGACTAAGAAAGCAGTTAATAAAGTGACGAGAGACTTACGTTTTAATCTAAAAGACTTACTTTCAAATCCAAAAATGTTTTGTCATTTTAACAAGTCGCCTTAGATTTAAAAATAAGTCTCTGGAATTTACAGACTAGCATTACTTGTCAAATACTCAATAAAACATTTTCCGTAGGTATTTGAAAAATAAAGATTAAAGTGTTAGCAATACCTACTCAAACTAAACTTACATTGGCCATAAACTTAAGACATTCCTTATAAAGATACTTGAGTAGACCTCCAGTTCAAAATATGTCAAAAGCCTTCGGTAAATGCCTTTTTTTTAAAGGTTATAACACTTTTTGAGATAAAATTGAAAATCCAGACACCAGAGTAAAGCACGTAAATTTGACGAATGAACTGGAATGACTTCTGAATAGGAATTACTAAATTATGCCTCTCTGTTACACAGATAAATGTTAAACAACAAGACTGGATGTTTATTCTGTCTTTCCTTATTACTTAGCATCAACATCTCTATGTTACCCCATGTTGATTTAACCAGTGAAGGAACTCCCTCAGGTAGCTCAAACCAATCTTGTAAGCTTAACTCATCCTGCAGGTTTTGGTCATCGCATTGGATGCCAGGCTGCGTCATTACGAAGTTGAGGATTGACATTGAAGCTTTCATTTGTGGCACATCACTCATTATTCAAAGTGTTTTCGAGGTGCACATTTTGAAAGCATTGTCATTTCAGTCCAATTGTCACAATTGTAAGCATACATTAAAGATGTAGGTTCCTATCTTAGCATGTGTGTAATTTAGTTTAAACTGATTTACCTTGACCTCAGAAATGCATGTGAAATTTTAACCTCAGCTTGCTGCTTGTTTTCTCTTGAGAGGCAAAAGAAAGTATGCAACCCTGGGGATGATGCTGTTATGAAATACAAAAGAAATAGAAAATAGGTATACCAATCATTTTACATTTTATGCTATATCTCCGAAAGTATAAAGAATTTGGAGGTGAAATTTTGGATTTAGAATCAAAAAAACATGTGCTTTCATATGGTATCACAAAATATAGAGAATGTGATTGGAACCTACACCTTTAAATAAAGGTTAATATATATCAGCAAAATTTCATGCTTATGACAATCCAAAAATATTTGTTTAAAAAGGTTCCAGATCTAAAAACAGATCATGTGGGCTGCTCTGGCAAAATGAAAGTCGCAAATCTATATTTTGAATAAATGGCATCTTAAGTAAAAAATAGGGTGAAAAAAAGTCAAAATTCATTTTTTAACATAAAACGCATTCATGCATATAAGTGTTTACCTATACCTAAAGTTTTGAAGGTCAACTTTGCCGGGGAAGTGCAATTATTCACGGTTAATTGATTGCATGTTGCTGTTATACACTGTAGTAATCAGTATCTTTGAAATCGATTTGCAGCTAATTACAACATATTCAGTGAACTGCTTTGGATTTTGATCTCTACATTAAAGGTGCAATTCATGATGTGATCTGATAATAACCTTATCTCTTTTCTACCTAGATAGAAAGATTAAAACAAAATAAATGTATTCTGAAAATTTCACTTAATTCAAGTTTGGAGCTTTAGAATGTTTTAAAAATCTTTATAGGCTACTGTGTTGTAATTATTGTTGGGACCCCGACAATAATTAGAAAATGACACAATTTCTTGATTTCTCGGGAATTCAAATAGATTTGCAAGAATGGCTTTTGCATTGTAATATATATCGGTCAAGGATTCGTATTAGCCAAAAATCTGTATTTTGATAGATGTGACCTTGAGAATGAAAAAAGGGTATCTGACTGCATCCCTGGGAATGCATCATTTTGAAAACAAAGCACTTCAATATTGTATCAATATAAAATTGTACCAAATTAATAACAAATTAACTCTCATAAATAGCAACGTTAAAAGGTTAAAATAAG
The DNA here is from genome assembly GCA_000969725.1 of Ophiothrix spiculata. NCBI lineage: Eukaryota > Metazoa > Echinodermata > Ophiuroidea > Amphilepidida > Ophiotrichidae > Ophiothrix > Ophiothrix spiculata. Next base: position 5,057 of record JXSR01S019838.1, on the reverse strand, counting down.
ACAAAATGGCAGGATACATGGGTTATTAAACCTGCACATAGTGTGCAGTGCATAAAACATGTAAAACAGTGAACACACTCGGATTGGTTGGCTGTAAAGAAGGAATCTGAAAATGACAGGTTTTCAACAATTCAACCATTTCTGGGGTATTAAACACGTTTGAACTTAATGATCCAGCACAGCTGAGCGCATGCCAACTTTTGTGACAAACAATCAAAATAATCAACTGATTTCTTACAAGAATTATTAGTAAACAAGTCTTTGAAAATGAACAAGATAAATGTATTTTTAGTGTCCCTTTAAATAGTAAGTGTCCTTCCCTTTCACAGAGAATGGTGTGGTTTGAAACTTTCTAATCTTTTGTCCAAAGTTTTGAAAAAGTGATAGTGAGGTCTTATTAACATTTGTACATAATAAATGGGTATACTCAGTAGCGGATATAAGAGTCAGCAATGCCAGCAGCTGCTGACCTCCCCCCCCCCTGAAAAATTACTCCCATGCCCCCCCCCCCCCAAAAAAAAAAGGAAAAGAGGGGAAACTAAAAAATCAAAAGAGGGGGCCCTTTTCTGGGGTATTAAACTACAGATCCTCTAGCTAGGCGCTTCTACAAACTGTAACCTCCACATCCATTCTCACCCACCAAACCCCACCTACCATAACATATCTGGATCATCTACCATCCTTCACAGAAAGCAACCATATATCACAACTATCTAGAAGATTTAGGGGAATATGGGTGAAAACATAGTCGGCCTCCAAACAAAATTTTCGCTACCAAACATTTGGTCACCAAATATTTGCTATCGAATATAAACCAGTAACAAATATATGGCAATTCAATACTTGTGCAATAGGCCTATAATGTGCAATCTATCGTAAAATTTTATTTGGTCTCAACTCGGTGTTGAAGTTATTTTATTTGGAGTCACTCGTCATTTTGACGTCACGACCAAATGTTTGGTAGCGAAAATTTTGTTTGGAGACCGACTATGTTCTCACCCTATATCATTCTCACATTCTAAAAATGTGGTTACACATAATAAACTCTGAAATAATCGCTATAATAAACATTAACTAAAATACATATTTCACCAGATTTCTTGGATTTAAGTTTTCATGATAAACATGAACATCCTTGCACTCTTTAACTCTCATAGGTTACATGACAAAGACAAATAGTCATGAGGTCTAATTGTTAGTACTTCAAAACGAAAGTTGAATCAATGGATGTCTGTATATCTGACAAGCGCAGGCGGGTAGCTCTGATCGGGTTAAATCCCTTTAAATAAAGTGGCAGCAGCCATGTGTAAAGTTCTTACATTTCCCACGACACAGTTTACTTATCTGTAGACATGATATATTGTTGCATCTGTATTGTATTCTGTTGAGAGCATCAATAGCTTATAATGATAGCGATGAAAACTTGCGAAACATCCAGGGACGCTGCGTTAAAGTGACATGACTCATTTTGGTATTTTGCTATTCCACGTGTCATGATGACAAGTGAACTGGCATGAAAACTTATCATCATTGGCCAAGAAATAAATGTGTTTTACAAGTAAGACCTATTCCGGGATTTGAACCCATAACTCTTGTTTTTAGCAAATCAAGTATAACAAACCTGACTTTGTACCAGCTTGGTTCTGTGTACTATAAAGTGCTAAAATGAAGTGCTCTATGTCACCCATGACTTTTGATTTTTTTTAGCTTATTGGATTTCTGGAAAAACACGCAAAATTTTTCGCGCGCTGGAAAAAACTTTGGGCAAATTTTAGCAGAAATTACCCATTTTAGCCAAAAAAGAAAAGTTTTTCAAAGCTGTTGGAATTTTTTGGGGTGTACCTTTTCAAGTTGCCCCCCCCCCCCATAAAGTGATTTTTCGAGGGCACTGTTCAAATTTGTTTTGCCCATAAAATCAAAACCAAATAAATGTTATCTAATTTTATTTTAGCAATGTTATTGTACTTGTAATGTGCAAATTTGAGCAAAAATGTACAAAGGTACATCCATATCAAATTTTAGGTCAATCGGAGCATTTTGAGAATTTGACCTTTAGCCCCTTTCGACTCCCTTAAGACTCCCTTAATGACCTCGGATGATTTCAAAAATATGTAAAAATATATTTTTTGTGATATTGGTGTAAAATTTGGGAAAATAAAGTGGGATCACAAAAGTGGGGTCACACAAGTGGGGTTACAAATTGTACCATCCCCTACTAGCACTGGACCTTTCTAACCAGATAAGATTCTACTAATTATCATTTCTGTATGTTGTTCTTGATGGATACACATTTTGCAAATTGAATAAATCTGACACATATTCCTTTAATATCTCACATTATTTTTCCTTCAGTGTCACGTCTATCTCTCATATCTCAAAGTCATGTGGAATCAAATACCGCCTACGATTCTTGTATTTATTCATTTTCAAACAGTCTGTCTGACCAATATCACATGTACAGAGAGATAAACACCTATATATAAACATGGTTATATATAAAGTATCAGGGGGTCCAACATAGACATTGGAAACATGCCATTCCACAGTCCCATAGCAATGGGTAGATGGTTGAAATTTGGATAAATGGTGATAATAAATGGGGGTCCGCTCGTCAGTCCGACGACTTGTTAGTCCAAAAGCTCGCTGGTCCGAAGGCTCGCTAGTCCGAAACGTTATTCAATTAGGAAAATATAATATTGCAAAAGGCTTGCTAGTCCGAAAAAACAGCTCGCTATTCCGAATATGAAAATAGGCTCGTCAGTCGGAATTGTTAAAATAGCTCGCTAGTCCTAATTTGAAAAACGGCTCACCAATCGGAATTTTAGAACCAGCTCGCTAGTCTGAATTTAAAAATAGGCTTGCTAGTCCGAATTTTTAAATAGGCTCGCAAATCCAAATTTATAAATATTCTTGCTAGTCTAAATTTTGAAAACAGCTCGCTAGTCTGAATTTAAAAAAATAATATTAGAAATATACCCTTAATTCTTCCAATCAGACTAGGGAGCTGTTCTTAAAATTAAGACTAGTGAGCTGTTTTTAAAATTTGGACTAGCAAACCTATTTCTTAATTCAAACTAGCAAGCTTATTTTAAAATTTGGACTTGCAAGCTTTTTCTAAAATTCGGACTGATGAGCTGCTTTTTTACAAATTGCTGTCCATAATCAAAACCACCTCTTCAAAAATGCTGTGTTGTTAGTGCTGAATTTGTTCCTTAAAACTCCGAACAAGCAGAATATATTGAATTCTAGAACATGCAATCAATTGGAACATGACAGGCACATAATTTAGCACATTTTAATGAAAACACCCCTTCCCTCCAGATACCTTGTATAACCCATTATCAACCTACACACAGATGCCACTGACCTAATATGTTGTTTGTGCGTTTATCCTAAGGGGGAATGTTCAATTCATATGAGTAGGCTAAGGCCAAAAAAAAATAATTGTTTGATTGGCGTAACATAGAAAAAAATAGGGTAGGTAGGTCGGATTTTTTTTTTTAATAATATTTTTTTAATTTTCTAAGTCTATGTTTCACATACAAGAACACAAAATATATGGCACATATACAAAAACATCTTCACTTTTTCTGTAACACATCTTTTATTTGTCATTTTGAATGTCCTGCAAGCCATATCTTTGCCAAATAGCATGAAAGTAAATTCTTTAAGCAATACTATAAGATTTGAACAGAAATGGTTTTGAGTAAAAACAGCCTAAAATGAAGGAATGTGACTCAATCCACTTGTACATAAATTACGCCAATCAAACAATTTTTTTTTTAGGCCTAAGTTGATCAAGTGGCAGACAACATTTTGAAATAAAACATGGAAAAGAAAAGCAAGATATACATCACATCCTTGCCCTGAAATGTCTGGGTCATGAGTATAATCGTATCAATGACTTGAAGGAAGGTGAACAGTACATTTAGTAATGCTGTTTTTTTTTAAAAAGTCCCTGCTGTGGCTGTCATAATTTTGCGATGATATCAATTAAAGGGTTTTCTCAGAGATGCAAAATCTCCATTGATTTTCTTAAAACTTTGGTATTTTGTAGATTTATTTGTGTTGATAACAAATCTAAAATAAAAAAAACATAGGTCACCATGCTCGTTTTTGAGATACAGGCATTTCGAAAAAAATTACCCGATTTACCATACCAAGTATAGGGAAAGCTCCAAAAAGTAGATCATTATGTGCTTGTAAAATAGTAAATGCTCCATTTTTACATATGTTAAAGCACTTTTTACGCACTTCAAAATACTGAAATAAAAAAATAATATAATATGGTCAACGTGTTAGTTCAAGAAAAATGACAAAAATACTGTCATAATTTCCCGCGTATATATATATATTACATGCATATTTACTATTTATGAAAAATCGTTATCCCGCAATAGTAAGCAATTGCATCTCTGAGAAAACCCCATAAAAGTGACTCTGAATAAATATTTTTTAAGGAATTCGAAATTCTATGTTTATAAAATCCTGCAACAAACAGAAAGCCCTAGTGGCTAATATGGTGACGGGAACCAGTAATCCCTTTTTTCTGTTTTCATGGTTTGGGATGGGGGTGGTTCTCGTCCTCCCACCCCAATACACAGTGGCATAGCCAGACTTTTTGGTCAGGTTGGGCAAAGACATTTCTTCCTGATTTTCCCCCGGCATTTGCACACTTCTTCCCAATTTTTCCTAACAAAAAAAAAATCCATTTTCGTATATACACACAAAATTAATTCAAGTCGATTCTATAAACTGACAAGCAAAAAAAGGTTTTAAGCGATCTTTTGACTTGATTTTCTGCTTTTCCCCATGTTTCCTGTCAAGTGGTCTTGCAGCTGCTCTTGTTCTTCCTGATTTTTCCCGCTTGCTGTCCCGATTTCCCGCTCGTTTTTTTGTCCCCCTTGCCCCATGCTGGCTACGCCACTGCCAATACACAAACATGCCCCCTTTTCAGGTAACATTAAAAAGGCCACCCAAAACAATTTTCTTGAATCACTTCAAACATGCCCCCTTTTCAGGTAACATTAAAAAGGCCACCCAAAACAATTTTCTTG
>JXSR01S019837.1:33953-67438 GCA_000969725.1 Ophiothrix spiculata | reverse complement strand
CTGTTACAACCTGTAGAATATTGGGCAAAATATGAATGTTATTATAATCTTAAATAGTATCAAATTACACATAATAGAATACATTTTTTTTCCTTAAGACTAAGTTGAAATAAATAAAATGAGTTATAACTGTAACAGTTATTTTTGTTCACCAACGAATGTTGGCAGACCAAGCAGAATACTACTCAGTGCAGTACAGTCAATGTAAATCATGTTACCGAATTCGACAGACTCAGTAGGCTATAACAGGCACATGACACGCCAAAATGTGAATTCATATTGTGCACAAGGGATTCGGTTAACCCTAACACTTTTGACCACTTCTTCGTTTAAAAACTATCTCCTCGGAAATTTGCAAGTCAAAAATCACGGGTTCCCCCCTGGAATCGAACCCGGGACCCCCGGTCCAATTATCACTATGTCAAGCCACTGAGCAGGTGCTGCCATGGCAGCGATTTCGTGATCATAGCTAACTCGGGTCTATGACGTATTTGGACTTAAGCGAATTTCTTAACTTTGTGGAATGGGATATTGTGAGATTCAGTGGGGTTAGGGTTAGGCTTACAAAAGTAAACATTTTTCAAGTTCTAAAACTACAATTATTACTCGTAACTATGCTTCATTTGATCGGTATACCTCCTCTCCTGAAATCTTAGTTAAAAGTCACTAAAATTTATCGGGAAAGTCCGGTTGTTTGAACCTCGCATAGATTGTCAAATTTTTTCCCAATCGCCTGTCAATCATGGGGCAACTTCCGTTTTATGAATGAAATTGACCTCTGAACTACGGTTATGTGACCTCAAAATGACATCGGACTGTTCCATTTTATATAGGTAAGAGCATAATCCCCCCTCCTATACAAACATACGGCGATAGCGAAAATCCAATATGGCGCCGGGTATACAAGTTGACGCTGTTGTAATTGGCTGAATAGTGCGCCGCCAGCGGCGGTAGTAGTTTGATCCAGGCCTGGTTTGATCGATGCATTCTGCCTGACATTACGGTTCGTGATCATAAAAGTTGTTGAAATGTTTGAAATGCACGATTTCGACATGTTTTCGACGCAACCAACGTAATGGATTCGATGTCTTATCACCAGGAAACACAAATCACACGTCAAAGCTTCACACCTTTCAAAAACTTTATAGGTAAAGCTTCACCAAATGAAAATAAAAGAACGCCAGGACTTCACTGTAACAACAAATATATTGACCTGATATTTGGCGACCCGTGAGGAGGGTGGGTCCAGGCATCAAAGTGACGCCTGCATTAGAATGTGATAGCTCTCTTAGAATGTGAAATTTTCTATTTTTATTGATTTGAGCCTTTGTGTTGCTCTCCTTAAGGCCAGATTCCTTTTATCCATTTATGATGCAGTTGCGGTGCGTTTTACACTGTAAGGGTACTGGAAGTGGTATAATTTAAAGCACATGATTGATTGGAACTGATTGGTATCAGGTTGAAGCTGAGATATAATTTTGTCTGTTTTCAATGCGGTTCCATTTCATCATCTTAATTCTCTGATTGAAAATTTTCTACACGACCAAAGCGCATTCAAAACGGATGAATTGCTTCAGGGATCGATTCAGGGATGTGTTTCCGGATAGCCGCATCGAAAATGGACTGGATAAAAGGAATCGCTCTCACTGAAAACCATTAATATCGTTTACCAGATTGAAAACAGATGGTCAAAAATGGAATCTCAACTTCAACCTGATACCATTCAATCATGTGCTTTAAATTATACAACTACCAGTACCCTTACAGTGCAAAATGGACCGCAACAGAATCACAAATGGATAAAAGGAATCTGGCCTTTATAATGCTACCTAAACAGCTTCAGGAGAGCCGTTTAATGCTCGCCCCGGGGGGGGGGGGACTGGACGGGGGGGTGCGGCTCGGACCGTCGAACCCATACCCATCTTTAAGGGTAATTTTTGAGAAAAAGTGCACCCATGTTTAGGGATTTTGCTCGAAAAATAGACTTATTTTTCAAAATTTTCTGGGCTCGCGATGCGAGCCCAGAAAATTTTCACCTTTTTGGGACCATTTTAGCATATTTTCTTTAAAATGTGACCCATGTTTAGGGATTTTGGTGCTAAAAATGGCACCCATGTTTAGGGATTTTCTGTGAAAAAGCGACCCATTTCAGCGGCACATCCCGTATACCTTATATATGTGAGAACCCCCCCCCCTGGGATGCTCGCCTGATAATATCAAATTTCACTTCCCGAATTGGATGGTCTATAATAAAATGTGAAATGTGATTTTATAAGAATAAAATGTATCGTGTATTACGTCCTTACCCTAATACTCTAATGAATTCAAGCTATTAATAGAGTATGACCATGAATTATTGATAAGCCATTGGGAAGCAGTTATGTTATGCATTTTAGTTGTCATAATATCACATTACTGTAGAATCCACACCGGTAAATATGTCCCCATTGACTCTACATGCAAAGTGACCTGTAATTAAACGTCATTTTCTCGACTTAAAAGCGACTGGTTACCTTGACATATCTATTCTACAAAATGGACAAAAATATATGGTCAAGGCAAAGTTTTCGAGATACAGCGCATCAAAGTTACCCGTCATTATGAGTGCACCCATGCCCATTGGGAAAATTAAGTGCAACTCACTAGACACACCATGTTCTCCAAAAATCATAAAATTTCTTCAAAAATGGTACAAACAAAATTATTTTATCATGAATGATTTAATAACATTCCAAATAGCAGGATTAACTTCAAAATTTTGTGAAAAACACTATTTTCTAACATATTCTGGAATTAGTTTTAGGCAACAAGGGTCACGTTCTGCCTGCCAACAGGCATTCTCAACCTAGCAGACAACGCTACACAATTTATTTAACAAAGTGATACCTGTATGTGCAGTTGCAAACAATGTTTTGATGATGATTTGACCATTCTGTACGAACTTTTATTTATTTATTTTTGTGTGTGTAAAACTGTGTCCGTAGACCATCAGAAATAAATTCATAAATAATGGTTTTGAAAATGTCAGCACGGTCTACGTAACCATTTGTGCAAATGCCCTATGACCAGCTGAGACCATAGTCTAAAACCCTTCCAAACTTGCTCGCAAATAGTATAATTTTATTTATAGAATCCTGATTTTGGTTTTTGCTTTAACCCTTGTCTTACCACCCCCACTAACGGATGATTCCCTGACGCATAAAAACACAAAACAAATAGGATAGGGATATGGGTAGTTGCAAGTTCATCCTTTGCGGTCATTTTAGTGATGGAAAAAATCATAGGTGCCTACTTCAGGGGGTCAGGGGGTCCCGTTAAAGTCAGAAGGTAAGGGGGGAGGGTGGTTGCCACCTTGGAATATTTTAAGTCGCCATTGTGAAAAATATCTGTATGGTATGGACCTAAAGCTTGCAGAACATCTTAGAAACACCATTTCCCTTCCTTTTAAGCAAAAAACCGGGTAAAATTCCGATATTTGAAACTTTTATAGCAACATTTTGGTCATTTTGGGCGAAAATTGTGATTTTCCGACTCGGAAGTACTTATGACGTAATTCCTTGGCCAATTTTAATGATTTTGGTAGCAATTGAAAGAGGAGACTCTACCCTATATATACTATGGTACCAAACAACTTAACTTTTGGCAGTTGAATTTCATAGGGGGATGGTTCCCTGATAACAAATGTTACAAAAAATATGTTGGTAAGAAAAGGGTTCAATTCTGTACCATGCATTTTCAAAGCTCTTGGCAATCCATTATTTACGAGTATTAGTGAATGGTTCTTAATTCTTGATATAACTGGATGTATTATTTTGGAATTTGTAGAAGCAATGACCCATGTCACAATAATAGGATTTAATCTTTTTGTAAATAGTGTATGTCAAAAATATAACAACAACCTATACCTATATTTAATATGTGAAAAGGTTTTACAGAAGTGTGGATTTTATTGGTCTCATTTTTGCTTTAGCTCTGTCAAGTTCAACCATGATGTTGTTATCAAATGCTATACATGTAAGTTAAATAATGTTGACTGATGTTTAATTAACTTTAAGCTTAATGATTCATAGTTAATTGTTGTTTGTGTTGTTTGTGTTTTTGCTTCCGTCACAGTTGAAAGCAATCTATGAAGAACAAGATGGGCCGAGTACAGTCAGTAAATACATCGGAGATGGACATAGTACCTGTAATAGTTCCGTGGGAACGGGGAGTCCTATTATGATGGACAATCATATCAACAATAGCAATAATAAGTACATGAACCATTCGCCGTATTCACACGATGATGGGGAGGATAGCGATGAGATTGTCGTGGTTACGGGACAGGAAATGAATGCAGGTAAGATAAGTATGCTGACTTTATTAATTGGAGGAATGCAATATGAGAAAATATCTGTTATATTATTGTTTCAAATAAATTTTGGACCGAACCTGATTTCTGAACATAGCCACCGTGCATCCAAAAGTTGTGACAAGAACGGGACTCCGGTAATTACGCAACACTGTTTCCAATCAGTAATCCACAGTATCGCGACATCGTGCGTGCCTGAAAAGTGTCCTCGCGTAAAATGCACACGCTATTGTGTTACGCCAGGCTCTAAATTTTTGTGTCTGAGAATTATTTGAAACAACAATAGTAAACACATGATTTTGTATTAGTCCTATGCTGGTTTCAGAGTGTCCGTCGTAGTGGTCGTATACCAGTGTGATGTCAAAAATTCCTTGTGTGCAAACTTTAACTTATTGCATTTGGGAAATTTTGCGGCAAGCCCAAGTCAATATATCGATTAATTACCTTGTGATGGTCACAACGACATGTCCTTTTGAGCTGGAATAAATTCAACTCTTCATGCGACAGACTATCGCGACAATATAAAAATGTGTCGTGCAAGATTGCGACAACTCTAAATTGCAAATGCTTGGTTATCTGCCGCATCTACAAATTACAATAGAACGCCTACTCTGAAACCACCTTTAAGGTCTATTTATGGTACGTCGCAACTGCAATGCAGAGTACCACGTGTATCAAAAAAAATTGTGCACGGATTAAAACTGATTTTGACCTTGTTAAAAGCACCAAATCATAATTTTTTTGTTATTGTAGTAAAGCAAATTTATTAAGCTTTCAAATGCAGAAAAAATGATGGAAATCGGATGGAAAATAAAAAAGATATGACCAATTTTGTGAGTACGTCTCTTTTTCTTCCATTCCAATGGGATTTACACAGTTAAGCAAGATATTACATATCACAATTACGGGTTATGGCATTATGATAAAAGCTAAAAGTACTTACAAAATTTGTCATATCTTTTTATTTTTCATCCGATTTCTATAATTTTTTCTGTATTTGAAAGCTTATTTAATCTGCTTTACTACAATAACAAGAAATTATGATTTGGTGCTTTTATCAAGGTCAAAATCAGTTTTGGTGCACAATTTTTTTTTTTGATACAAGTGGTATTGTTTACTGTACTGCACATTTAGCTGCAAAATGAATTTCAGTCAAAATTATATATTTTAACTTGAATTGCATGAATGTGCGGTAAAAATAGTCAAGAGTTGCAGTTACATGGTACTATGAACAGACCTTTACAGTATCCATGCCAATAAATAAGTATATTTTTGGACCTACACCTACACTGGACAGGTTTTTTTAGTGATTGTTGGTGTGTTACTTGTGATAATGGAATTCATCAGTCTAAAGTTTTTGGTTTCAGAGAGTATGGGTTGGCATGATGTAGTGTTATTGCCTTTGAACACCCCAACCCAAGTCCAGTCCCTTGTTATTGTAGAGTGGGATTTGGTACGCATCCTGGTAGGCTTTCTCGATCTTCAATTATTTCCGACATCTAAAATTGAATATACTTTTGTCTGTTCTTTTTTTGCCACTATCTAGAAATGTTCCTCAAACATGCAAGGTTAGGCCTGGCTTTTAAGGTGAATGCTTGAATATATCACAATGTCCCAATTAGTTCTAAAATATTACTGGAAAACATAAGTATAGATGAGTTGACACTAATGTCTATATACACGGGTAAGGAGCTAGTCCAAATATATGCATGAGGGAACAACAAATGATTGCTGCACATTTCATTAGCCCTACTTGATTTGGCGTGAATTTTGAAAGCATGTGTCCTAAATAAAACCTGCGCACGCATAGTGCCGGGCAAGGAACAATGGATATGACCGTGCACACTGCCGGACATGACGTCCTATATCAACTCATCTTTATGTTCAATACCATTTATATCAGATAAAAAGTGCAGAGATTCTGCTTTTTGAGAGGGCAGTTTGCAAATACTGTGTCACTGTGACAGGTGCTCAGTGTCTTCCGTAGGCTAAACTCGTCATGTGAGTGCAAGAAAGTCGTATCTGTAATTGCTGCCATTTGTCATTAATTTGGATTGCACACTGTATAATCTCCAGACTTGGGTCAGTGGCTCTTGAAATGGTTCTTCAGGTGACAGTGTCACCTGAAGAACCATTGTAAGTGCCACTGACATATGACATTGAAATTTTGGAGGATTTTTCACATTCTAGTGACAAGATTAAATAAATATGACTCAAGGCAGCCATTGCAGATACGACTTTCTTGAACCCACATGACGAACTGTGTTGGTGTAAGGAGGATGTAATGAGCCCATCTGTTCTCTTTTCTTGGATTTCAAAATGTAGACATGCCAGATCTAACTGGAGGGGAAGTTTGTTTCTGTGTCAATAGGTGCCCATAGCTACTGAAGGAATTTACATACAAACATACATCTGATTAAATGGCTGACAAGTGGATGACGATTTGTTTGACTGCTTGCTTGTAATTTGTTTAATTGGCATAAAATGACTGAAACAGGACCCCTCAAATGGATAAATAAATAGAGAAACGTGATCTTTGGAATGTTGATTTAACAATTTGGAAGTGCTTCCGAAATGTTAATTGAGTGTTACGAGGGCAGAAACACTGCTATTGTCTTTAAATGGAAAGAACCAAAGCTGCAAATTGAAACTTTTTAGATAAACATTGCTAAATGAGAAGGGGAACGTCCGTGTAATGCAATAGATAAAAACGAAGAAGGGTATCAACAATGAATGATGAAATAAAACTTTATTAGACCTGAAAATTCAAAACAATATGGTTGCATAGCCAAAGGGGACCAGGGCCCCAATATTGAGGTTTGTTAGTTTAAAATTGGTAATTGGTGTTGTTTTAGTATTTCATAGAAATTCCAACCTTGAAAACCTTAAAATTCCTGAATTCTACAATATTCAGTTGTATAAAATCTAACTGTAATCCTATTTTCAAATTGTTATAAAATGCAACTGATAAGATACAAGGAAATGTGATAACTTGTTTCCAAGAGAATCCCGTAAGCCAGGTTGAAAGTTATCGCCAATCTGTCTTGCCTGTGTGTACAAGTGCAGGGGAATTTACCGTCATCAAGTTAATATTCCATGATGTGAATCCTTGAGTGATTACGTAGGAGCTACCAGCTGAAAGTTTTATTAACGCTTGCGCTGATGTGAACTATTATCATCAAAGTGGAAACTGAACTGGATAGTTGATTCACAAAATAAGGGATATAATTCAATCGGACAACGTTAAGTTTCTTAAAACCTAAATCTATTAGCTTTATTTTAAGGATGTGTTTTGAGCAACTTTTGAGCAGGTATTCATAATAGGTGTGAAGAAAACTCGCTGTGTCTTTCATCATATAAAAGGTTAATTATCAGCATTTATATCAGCATATGGTAAATACTTTGACAGTACCTATCTAGGGTTATATGTACAATATCCAGCCAGCGTGAAATGCATATCCCAGATGGGATCGTGTGAGGCCCTGTCTTGCCTAGTCCCTGATATCAGAAAGGCTAGCACAATGTATACATAGGGTGAAAAGGAAGAATCGCTGACAAAATACTGCTACGTAAACCCCCTTGAGGCATAACAAAGCCTAGGGGGCGCTGATAAAGTTACCATGGCAATCCCTAGATACGGTTCATGAGTACTCTGTTTCATGGTGATAATTGTCATTCAGAAGTTGTTTAGCTTTGCTTCGAGTGGCGTTGATGAGGATGGATATACAAAACGAGATAACCCCTAGGGTGTATGTCAAGAACTTGTTGGAAAAGATCTGTGACAAGGGGAAAAGATATGCACAATTGTTAAACTAAATCTAAACAAGACAATCATAACATGAAAGAACTAAAATAAAATGATCAAAATTTGAAAGTGATAATGTCAGATTGATGATAGCAACTTTGCTGTCATCAGTTGCCACCTTGTATCTAGATGAGCTTGCAAGTTCAAATGAATGTAATAATACGAAATGTCTTAGTGATGATCTTTTAGTGGTTCATCAGCATGCTTACGTGGAAGCCATTGAAGACAGTTGTAGATAGTCACGTAGTTCCTTTAAATGAAGCATCTTCCCAAATAATGGTGATGTAATGGAGTTCTGCTTACAATCCAGGATTTCCCTATCAAATGTTGAGGGATCAGCCTAACTGGCTATGGGCCAAACTACAATTGTGGAAAACTTGTTGCTTTTTCCACCACAGATCCTTTCTTGAAATGGTAGTCCATCTAGATGGACCTCACAAGCGAGCGCTGTTCGCGTTCGCTTGCGAGGTCCATCTGGATGGACTATGAAATGGTAGATGGTTTTACTTAGTAGTGTTGTTTGTCCTTGCCCTTACATCATCACTGACAACATTGAAATGGGGATGGGAGCTGATGGGACGGGTAGTTGAGGTGGTTATAAAAGAAATGGCTTGATAGGAAATTCAACCAGTCAAAACTTTCTGACAGTGGTGTACTCATATTATGAAAGTCTATATCATTGTACATTCACACAGAAACTCCAAGTACTCTTTGTCTTCATCCTGCATTTAAAGCTGAATACAGGGAAAGATTTTTGAATCCCAATGTTTACAAGCTTCACCCAAGACTTCCTTTGGGAAATCCTTGGCTATCATTTCAACTGAAAACATTTTTAATTCTTTCATATCTAAACTAGCCAAACTTGGAAATGGCTATAGGGTGTCAAAATCTTATGACTATGATTATGTGTAAATGTTCAATGATATTCAAGTTTGCGTGATCACTTTGGCCGGACATTTTTTCCATAGATTGTAGCTTCATAGTCGGAGCTAGAATACTTCGGTTGGAGTAATGATCGCAAGATATAGTTAATCTTTTTCTCATCATGCTACCCAGCTTGGCAATCCATTTGTGGTTTCTGTAGGTCCTTATGACGTCAGATCCATGAGAAGGAAGGTTTATTGAATTTGGATTGATAAATACTTCTTTACAAGTTTTGAAGAGTGCAAGACAGCATCTAACAATATTACTGTAAAGTGAGACATTTTCGCAAGGGATTTAAATTAATTTCGCTAGACTGCAAATTCGCTAAAATAAATCCCTTGCTACAATTTTATTTACAATTGAAACTAATATTGTAAGTTCTAAATTAGTGAAATTAAATCCCTATAAAATTGCTGAAAATTGAAATTCGCTGAAGTTTGTCCTCGCCAGACTAAATCACTTTACAGTATGAAGATTATGTTTGATGTTATATTCTACCTATAATTTTGTCTGTGGTCTTTAAAATGCTCAATTGCTTAATGGAGCTTGGTCCGATTTTTCAAAATTTTAGTTTTCAATGTCATATGAAAGATGATCACTAAAGATGTCTTAGTTTTAAATTTCAGCTGAATCGGTCAAACCGTTTTAATTTTATGGGCAATTTTGTATTTCAGAGCCGCCTATATGTTACTGTATAAAATTGATTATGGTTACCATAATTTGACACATTTTCATACATATCTCCAAAATGGAACATAACTCAGCCGTGAAATTTCACACAGGTTATGAGAAAAATATGAGCAATATTTTGGTACCAAAATCTCAAAAAGTTTGAAAAAAAGTTGAAGCAATCGGACCATGCTCCTTTAAGAGTGATCAGAGTAATATTATAGCATAATTAATGGTTCATTGCGTAGTAGTATATCAGGTTCTTGTTTTCAAAAATTTCTGAATCTTGTTTGTAACATCAATATTTATCACTATAGATTTTGAGGTTTTTATGTCGTTAATATTCAAATTGTTCTATTTGATATTGTCTATTTTAGAGTTGTAATGTGTGTTGACGCAGAGGTGTGAAAGTCTGTATTGCCTTGTGCAAACTTGAACTTGCTACCAAAACAAAGCTTACAGTGTGCCTTGGTGAATAGTAGGTCTATATAAAATGGTGTGGTTTTTGCCACCATGATTCAATGTTTTCTGTTTGTGAGGCATCACTCCCTACTGCAATAAAAAAAATGTGTGTTAATTTCAGACAAGCATCTGAGGGGTTCTGTATTTAATCAAGACTCTGATATAAAGTTGCTTTGCATTCAAGTTAGCATCCATCGGACTTCAGGCTTTGAAATACATATTATAGAGAAAATTGCTCCTTGCCCATATCTTTGTAGACAAATTTATTGGTGGACTAGGGCCCTTATTCATGAATATGGGCCCAGTTTACCAACCAGCAGACACAAAATTGCATTTTAAAGATGAGAGAAAAGATTGGTTCCATTAAATTTGGAAATGAACCAGTAATTTAGTACTCATATCTTTATGATTTTGAAATGTTGAGTGGGATTTTGTAACATTCATTGGTGTAGGGGTAAAAATCCTTCAACTCATCATTTAAAAGTAAAATATCAGTGATTTTAGTAATTCTGATATTAAATTATTGGCATTGTTATTTATGTCAAAACATCTGTCTCTATTCAAAGAGCAGTAGGCCTATGGCATTCTGTCCTCCTAGATATGTGATGATGTATAGGATAGTCATGTACAATGTAAACAAGGTCCTCCCTTTACTATTCCTAGAATAGCGATGGTTGTAGTATTTGTGAACATGAGAAATATGCAAGACTGTGTAGATCCCCGTGTAGATCATGTTTTGCTTGTATTGATTTCATCCCTTTATTATGATAGCTATGTGCAAATGTAATGCATTACAAACAAGTTGAAAGGAACGTTTTAGGCATCTAAATTATGGTTTTACTTACTTACCAAAAAGTAGTGAAATCACAATTGCAGAAAAATATGTGTCCTTTAGGCCTAGTGTCCGTTCATGTCTAGATACATCCGTAAATGCAGCAAACTTCATTTTGTGCTGCAGATTAAAATACATGCCTAGGTCGTAATTTGCCAAAATTGGATGTTTTTGCAGATTTGCAATTATTATGCTTACTTCAAGACACCTGCAAAGTTCCATTTCAAGTAAATGATTTGAAAATATGAAATATTTGTACATGTTTTGAGTCAAAGCTTTTCTCGTTTTAATCAAAAGAAAGATGAAGAATATTATTTTATTTTATTTTATTGTCACAACAAACTCTAGTTGAACAAGAGACAAGATACTCATTCTCTCTCATTAATTAATGATGATAGGGATGAACCAATTAATAATGAATTAGGCCAATGACTGGACTGCCAGGTATGTAATTACCAAGCCAAGAGGATAATGATGGGTTCATGTTTTAATTACTGGTAATAACCAATTAATAACTGATGACGTTCATAAATGACACGTAATTGCTAATCTTGAAAGTAATCAATAAGACATGATGGAGTTATAATGGGTATGTATGAGGATGAAGTTAAAATGCATCTTAAGGTACAGGGACATTCATTAAATTTTTAACTCTATTGTTTTGTGAAATATTAATTTCTTCATCCACCTCATATAGTAAAAAATGGCAAAAATTATATAGATGAGAAGCATTTATTGAATTTCAATTAAAAAAAATGGACTTCTCTGCAAGAAATTTGAAGGTTTCATGCAGTTTTCTATGTTTTGACCTATTTTTAGATCTGATATGGCTTGACCAGGTTCCTGGTGTGAATCCCTGTCCTTCTTTTATTTCTACCCTTTTGGCACTTTAGCTATTCCATTCCAGACAGATCAAAAATTTTGTTAATTAGGGAGTTGTAGATTTTTAAAAATTGGAAAAGGTAGAAGTAGAAGCAGAAGTATAAAATATATGACACACCACATCAAAAGATATATCATTGTGGCCTATTTGTGACATATTTTTGCATTAATTGAAAGAGTATTGATAAGGCTGTAAGTCAAGGCACAAAATTTTCTTTTTATTTTCTTTATAAAGTTTAATTTGCTGATCTCTAAACATGCTTAGTGGCAAAGATGTACTATTCGATGTGGCGCATCACTATTCCCTGCCAAACAATATATCTGAAAATAAATTTGTTTCCATTCAAAATTCAATTCTGCATATGAATATTTTGTTGGTTTGTTCTCATTCATTCTGATTTAATTTCATTTAAAGCACATGGCATTAGCCAGACCACAGTAAATATTTATTACAATTCATCTTTGATTTAACATACTATAGTATCTGTGAAAGGACGTTTTGAGAAATTTGAAATTCAAGTTTTAGCAAACTGTAAAAATTTGTTGACAAAAAAAAGGAATGGCCCTAATCTTGTTTGCCAAAATTACTAACATCATTAATAACTTGCGAATATTTTTGCTGGTTTATAAAAATAAAATTGTGCACAAATTATTTGTAATCAAACTATTAAAACAGTTTAACTGATACGTTAGTTTAGCAAACCATTTTATACTCTATCATATTTCGACATACTAACGTATGAGCTATCGTATCACATAACATTTAAATTATAGTTGTGATAGGATATAATTTGACATACTATCGTATGATACAGGATAATTTGACATACTATTACCAATTACTTACATATTTTGGCCAACCGTACAAACCCTTCTTTCAAATGTCAAATTATCTATACAAAATTTTAAGTTAAAAATAAATTGTGCATCATGGTTCAGATTTTTAGACAAGTATATTTCAGCTACCCCAATCATAATCATATTTATGATGCTTCTATTCATGGAGTGGAATAGAAACCCTATGAATTATTATATATGGTAGATGTAATTTCAAAAGATGATAATAAACATAGATCATGAAACCATCTATATCTGTATAGAATAAAATGTGATCGAATATGAAACTCACTGTTGTATGGTTTTGACAAAAAAAGGCCTGGATAATGCATCTTTTATGTTATATTGTGTGATAATAAAAAGGAGGAAATTCACACAGGTGTGTCTTCTGCTTCAAATGTATTAGAATCATGTTTTTAACTCATTGGATATTGAATAACATATTCAACAACTCACTGTATCTCTTTATACAGGCGCGTACCGTTGTTGATTCGTGATGAATCCACAGTTGATATTCAAATAAGCGCGTCACGCACGGCACAGCGTTTACTGAAGTGCGTTTACGCAGTAGACAAAAGTCGTCACACTGATCATCGCGCGTCGGGCACTTATAGCAAATGATAAAGTCAAAGCAGCAAACATTCACAAATTAGCACTTTGCTTCAGATATATGCTAAATGTTTTTATGACTCTAAGTAGGTCTATCTGTTAAATTAAAAACATGTAGAATTTAATTCATACGTTTTCAAGAAGATTTTCGTTGTTGAAAGGTATTCAAACACGCCACAGAGTTGTTCATCGCGAATCAACAACTCTGCATCCGATGCGTCTGCGTATTTTGATAAAAATACGCAGACGCATGGATGCATCGTTGTTGATTCGCGATGAACAACTCTGTGGCATGTTTGAATACCTAAATGAATAATGCTTTTTTGATATGTGGAAAAGATTGGGCACTGGGATACTGTATAGTTGCAGAGGGCCTAATGATTGAAAGGGTGTTCAAAACCTTTATGGTTTGAGCAGTGGTTAAAACTTTGCTTGCAAATAGTTTGTCCAGAATCATGAATTTTGTCTCCAAATAATTTAGGTAACATGGTGTGTTTTTTGGCTTTAATCAAGGATATGTTTTAGATGATACTCTGTTTAGATGTATGACTGTCAATTTGGGATATCCCCGATTCTGGTTAAAGACAGAATTTTCACTGCTCCTATCTGGGTGTCTGTGGTTTAAAGCATCATATGCATACCTGTCAACTAGTAAGATTTAATCTGATTTAGTAAGATTTTTGAGGCTTATGACAGCAGAAAATCTTACTGAATAAGATTTCTGAATCTCTGAAATTACATAACTTCTTGGTATGTTTGTGTGTAAAATCTACTTTTTAGTGAAATAATCTACTTTTTTGGTTGCAAAGTTTACTTTTACACATTTACAGGTTGGCAGGTATGCATATGTTGTGGATGCACGGTTAGTTGAGAAGCCTCACTGCTTTATTTGGAAATTAGTCAAATTGTGTCAGATGAGGGAAAGGCCTGAATGGATAGGAAAAGAGGAAATGGAGAGCAATAAATACATTTGTTTATACTGTTTGCTATGGGAACTGAATCCATGCCACCTAGCAGAAATATTAACTAAATTGACCATATAATTAGAGCATGTTAATATGCATATTGGCATTTTCATCAGAAAATTGTGAGCAGAGATTATGATGTAATCACCCAGACAGATGCACTAAATTCATGTTGAAGATCTTTTTTTTTTTTTTTTTAGTGGTTGGGAAATTATTGAAATGCAAAAATTAAGTTTGTCACATTTCACAAGAGTTTTGTTACGTGGATGAGTATTATTTTGTTTTGATACAGCTAACTAAATTTGTGCTCTATATTCAGTCTAACATTGAGCCATAAATAACAATAATCTGTCATTCCTGTATTACAATCCTCATTAGGAGTTAAAATGTTCAGACAAAAATTATTCTGATGCTATAAATAGTATGTTTATGTGATATTAGGTTTCAAATGATAGAAAACCTGTTTTGCATGGTTTCAGAAAATAAATTTGATGTTAAAGGAGGTGCCTGTCATGGTCAAGGCAGCAACGCATCCATTATTATGTAGGTGTTTCTTGTTCTACGTTCTTGCTACAATCCATTAACCTTTTATATATTAGGGTGCTAACTAATTGTGTTTTATACCAAATTGTATTGTATTGAACCATTTCTATTTAGGAATTAAAGATCACACCAAGCCTATTGTTTATTAATTAAAGGTTATCTAAGTTCAATTGCAGGGAGTGAATTTGACTGAAGATCTGCGTGCAAGAATTTGTGAAAGCAATGATAAAATTGCATGTTTCTTTTTCTTTTTTTAAAATAAAACTTTCTTGTGTGTAGTCAGTTATATTATACAATTATAGGGTTCCGTGACACACCTTGTTGTGAACCCAATTGTTCGGCCTCTTGGCAAATAACAAATAACTCCCAAACGCTTAAAAACTAACCAAGTTGGAATATGTCATACAAAAATTTCCCGTTTCCGCTGGGATTCGAACCCCAACCTCTCGCATCCCAATCCAGTGTCCAGCTATGGCAAGCTACCGATATGATGTATTTGGACATAGGCAAATTTCTTGATATTCGCTTGTTGGACTGTGATGTATTAGGGTTAATAGAATTTTGCTGAAATATTTCCTATGTTTCTGAAATGTCCTTCTAATTCAGTGTTGCACAAACATATTTACATAGTAAAATATGTATTTTCAATAGCACAACACTATGTGTTGTTGTAGATCAATGGAAATTACTAGCAAGTACGAAGTTGACCATTTGAAAAAAATTGGACTGATTTTTGTAATGCCAAAGTCAAGAATTAGTAGAAATTAGCTCCAGTATAAAGTTTTATTTTGAGTTCAGGTGAAAAGTGGCTATTTTAGGGGAGTTTATTGCAATTTGTTTTATTTGCTCTTGAAAGTGCTGAAAAAGAGACAAGACTAAGGGGCCGCTTCAAAATTCAACAGGCAGTTGTCTGACAGTTCTGACCATTTTGGGGCATTTGGCTGTTGTTTATTCCTGTTGAACCACCCAGAAGCGGCAGGCAACTGCCAGTTGAGTTTTGAAGCAGCTCCTAAGGGGAGCACCATTAGATTTCCAGGGGGGGGGGGAGCAGGAAGTTTTTAGGAAAAAAAATTCCCCCTCCCTAGGCAGAAAAAAAAAATCACCCCTGAACATGGAATAGGGGGAAAAACAGTAATTTCCACCAAAAAAATTCGCCCTGATCGGGACGCTAAAAAAAATATTCCACCACGAACCCAACTTCCTGCTCCCCCCTTGGAAATCTAATGGTGCACCCCTAAGAATATAATAAAAGTGATGGAAAGGTTATTTTATTCTTTCTGTTTCATATCATCTTTGAATTTTTGTGTACTCCACCCAGGTTATGACATACTTCTGGCACAGAACATCCTCAAGAATGCCGGAAGATTCTCTTATATTGGCAGATAGAAACTATTTGTAGCTGTTTAGACCTGCGAGATCTTTTCTGAATAGGTTCATTGCAATATTACCAAACAAATATCATTTTTTGAGTTATTTCTGTCATTTGTTGATTGAAGATCATCACCTTTTTTTGAACATGACAAGTTTTTGTCTGGGTAAGATTGATTGCAGTCACCTTGCTAGACCTGTAAATTTGTTCATTATGACGGAAACACACCTACACTCTGAAAGGTGTCATTTGACAATTCCATGGAGACTTTTGGAGTAGATTTAGATATCTCTGTTATGATAATAAAAAGTTTGTTTGTGGTTATGGACTTGTGACAATTTGGATTTGGCTTTTGAAAAATGTATGTCAAGCTTGAAACTGCTTGAAAAATTACTTTACTAAATTTGCTGTGTCCTCTCATGATACAGAAAGAGGGAGATACAGGTGGCCCCAGAAAAATATCTTTCCTCCACCCCACGCTCGCCCCCTCAAATGAAATCAAGAAAAGTACAGCGTTTCAATATACAGTACTTTGTTAATGTAACTGCAAAATTTAACCCTTTTATGGGTAAGTTTTTCAAATTTGTGCCAAAATCAATAATTTAAGAAGAAAAAAAAAGATTTTCACCAAAATAGTACAAATTTTTATGAATTTTATAGCAAAATTTGGATGATTTGCTTCATGAAAAATTTTGGGGTGTACCTTTTTGTGACTAAACAAGAACTCTTTCGCCTCCCTGCAAAATTGTCTTGCCCCTGCTCGCCCCCTCGACTGAAAATTTCTGGTTACACCACTGATGAAAACTCTTTTCACGCGATTGCGGAGTTGATTGATTAATCAAGATACGCGCAGTGCATTTTTGTTACAGCTGCAGAGTCGCACACACCCTCGGTGTACACACCCTGTAGATTTGTCTTGTAGGAAATTTAATGATTTCAATGACAGTTGGGTATATTTCCACTCTGCCTCAACCCATTTTGTCCAACCCCAGTACATGTGATTTTGACTTTGTCTTAGAATGTCTTTTCACAGTTTTTCTTATGGAAGGAGCGACCATTGCAGGATGTGGGCATTTAATTGGACAAAGGATTCCACTGAACAAATTTGCCATTGGATCCATTGCCTTTTGCAAAAACTGGCTAAACTAGGATAAACTGAAGTCGATTAAAATAAATGTGTCTTCCGGGCAGCTCAAGTATAAGATTGGGGCTCTCCACACGGACAAATCAATCTGTACTTCAGGTGTACTTAGCACATCTAGATCTATAATGCATGTAGATTAAACTGGACTTCAGCAAATGATCACAAGAGAGTGAGTGACTTCGCGTGTACATACACGTAGTTGCCTGCGTTATTTCCACGCACACCCTAGCATGTCAATACGCACAACTGGAGTAAAGTCAGATTAACACACGACCGTGTGAACACAATTTTGGAAATTTGGAAATCTACATTCATCTAGATGCATCTAGGTTTGAAGCTTCCGTGTGGAAAGCCCCCGTTAACTCTCACATACGATTTGTCCGTCAGCTAATTCTTGAGCTACCGGAAGACACATTCAAACAAAATTAGGTTGTTCAAAGTGGCAGATTCCAATTGATTGGTACACAATAATGCAGCCGTCTTGTGACGGATGTTGATTTCTAGTATTTGAGGTCTATGGTGTATAATTTGTAGGGGACCATTTTTTCTGTGAAGCTAGAAATGAATTAGGTTTTGAAGAGTTGCCACACAGTTTGTATGTTGTTGTAAATTCTTGTTTTCTCCAGTTATTATTTGAGTATGTATGTAAAATTTGAAATACAAGTAACATACCTTTTATTTTTATTATTATAGATTCCAGACTGCATGTACGACGGGGAAGTGATCCAATAATGCCTCATGTCAATGAAAATGGTACTGTGATAGATACTAACGCCAACACCTTGCCAGTTCCGCCGGTAAGCTTAATGTTTCAAATTGTCTAAAGTGATGCACAAAGTAGAGTTAGTGCTTCAAATGTTTATCAGAAATATGCATGCAACTTTCTGTCTTTGAAAGGAATATCTATGGCCAATATAGCAATATGTCTTGTCTCTTGCCTCTCGTAATATTTAGTTTTAGGGTCTATGTATTTAGTTGCCTGGATACAAGAGTGTTGTAAGTGACATTTTTTGTGTATTTTATTTTACATTGAAGCCATTTTGTGTCAAAATATGTTTTAAACATACATCATGCTAATTTGTATATTTCCAAAGTATCACTTAGGCTGCAATCACATAAAAGTATACGGTGTTCGCAGATACGCTATTCGATGGCTATATATTATACAGGCTTGGCGAGCTATACGTTATTTCGAATAATGCCCTCTTATGTGACCTGGTAGAATCAAATTCATGTGTTCGATTGAACCTATATATGCCTGCCCAAGTAAAATTGTGCACCATATACCCGAATTGTATAGTTCTATGTGATGGCAGCCTTATGAACCCCTTGCATCTAGGTGACGATTTATAATGCCTTTAAGTAGATTTGATGCAATATGAAGGTATCCTATTTATTCAAAAAGCTCTCATCTTGGTCGATGGTTACATATCATGCCCAAACTGCACAGTCCATGATCAGTAAAGTTGATCACTTCTTTATAGGTTTAATAGTGTTGAGTTTTTGATGCAATTTGTACTATTTTTATCATCGTAAATCCTGTTACTTTCATTTATGCGAGAACTAAAATCTATGATAAATTTGTTATTAAGTTGAGTCAGTACGGTTTAGAAAAATTGTGCGCTCAAGTGTCACACTGAGTTCAGCATTTGGCTTCACCGTGTATGACACTTCACGTACGATAACTGCAACTTCCATACCATACTTGCGATTCACCTTTTAAACCAGTTTATTCTTTTGTCATATGTATATAGCTGAGCCAAATGATAGACAGGCCTTGATCATGGCTTTAAGCCACCTATGACTCCAAACAAAATGTAATTGGACTTAGCAAACAGAAATACAAGTATATACAGTGTATCCGAGAAAAAGGAAACCAAGATTTACGCCCCCTGTTCTTTGACATGGTTGAGTGATTTGGAATACTGTTTTGCTAGATTAATGCACCAGAAAGTCCTCTTTCCAACGATACCAAATAATTCTACGTTGTTTACCTTGAGTAATTACGAACAATATCATGAATTATGCATTTTATGCCTTTGTACCACTTTTTGATAAGGTTAACTTCTTGCTCATGATATGCTTGAAGAGACTTGGGACTTTGAGCGACAAGAATTTTGGAGTTTTACACAGGGTTCGTACGGTCCTTGATAGTCCTTGAAAATCCTTGAATTTGAAAACACCTTTTCAAGGCCTTGAAAGTCCTGGAAATTTGCACAGAGTCCTTGAAAGTCCTTGAAAATTGATAATTTATGGCTAACTGATCCCAAATTCAGCGAGTGGATTGATGTCGGCAGGAACAAGAGTTCAGCATACTGCAAATTCCTTGAAAATCATGCTTTTGGACCTTGAAAGTCATTGAAAAGTCCTTGAATTTTAAAGGCTCCAAGGTGTACGAACCCTGTTTACAGTTTTCAAGTTGAATTCATTTTAACTTCCATAATTATGCCATGTTAAAATGACAAAATCTTTGTTGCAAATTGATATGTTGGTTCGTGGCAGCTTTTAAGCATAAAATAAATCCCAACATGCCTAATATAAACTTTACCAAGCATCGATTTTTTATTCAGCCCAAGCTTCAACTTAATAGCTTGCGTATGAAACTTAACGAAACTGCCTCATCACCGGAGTTGAACATGCAACGATCTCCCGAGCACAAGAAACACGTGGGTAACAATCGATGGATCGGCGCACTCAGTGTTCATCTAAAACAAAAACCACTCGCTGGATTTGACATTGAGTCGTCCAAGTTGAGCCCAGAGGTGAGCTCGCATGTTGATCTCGAGAAAGTCATATATCCCACTTACATCATTTGTCGCAACCCCGTGGTTAGGAGTTAATTTGGGGATTTTATGTCTTGTGAGTAAATTTATAAATCGTTACGTCATCTTTTAGACATATTTCTCAGTCTTGGCTGAAATTGACCCGCTAACAGATTTATCATTGATAAAGTTCTTTTTGCAAACTCAACGTGCAATTTCAACTAAACATACAAATCTCAATTAAGTGATGTCGACTGTACTTGCACTCACATAGCCCCTAAGTTAACTCTAGCCTTATCATGTACCGTTGGCATTAACCCAAACCAAATTCGAACTGGGCACCTTTCGCATTCCGAGCCCATGAACAACCATAATAAGCCATTACTGAGTAGCCCGCCACCTGGGCAGCAATTTGGTCACCATATCTATAGTATTTTTTAAAGTCAGGGCATAATGACACAGGGAAAGCATATTTTTGATTAGATAAGGACAAGTATCCTCTCATCAATACGTACAATCCCTGCATGCATTGCAGTTAATGTGAAGTTTGATTTATAGGCCTTTGTACTTACTGTGGGGCAAAAATCTTGATGACTTGTACAGCAAAGATCATTGGTATATTATCTCCAAAAGCTGTTAACAGAGTAATGAGCATGAAAGGTTTTATATGGTTCAGAGGATTTGAAAAGAATTGATATGCAGATCAATTCAACATCATCCAATAGGCCAAACAAAAATTTCAATGTGTTATGCGTGCTTTTCTTTTCTTTAACTATTTCATCATCACAAAAATATAACTGTACACTAAGATAGACATTTAAATGTTCCAAACCATGGTTCGTTAAGGTAATGTGATTTTATAAATATGATATAATTTATAATCAGTGAAGAAACAATGCAAAAGTTGTAATCAAGTGATAACAAACACATTCAAAACTTTTGCTTCCAATCAGATAACGAATACCATAATAATGTTTTACTATATATGCCTTTTTCTCAACACTTCAATTCTATTGGTTGTATGAATGCATATCCTTTTACCTCTTATCATGAATGGAAAGACCCAAAACTTTTAATGAGGTGCTCTGGCTTTATAAATCTACTATAATAGCTGTTGTGTATATAGCTTTAACTGTGCACAAATTGGTACTCAACGCTTTGAAAACTTCTGCACATAAAAATCGTTGAAAACTTCTGCATGTAAAAATCTTTGAAAACTTCTGCATGTAAAATTTTTTGAAAACTCCTGAATGTAAAAAATCTTTGAAAACTTCTGCATGTAAAAATCTTTGAAAACTTCTGAATGTAAAAAATCTTTGAAAACTTCTGCATGTAAAAATCTTTGAAAACTTCTGCATGTAAAAATCTTGAGGTCTCTATTTGATCCAGTAGAAGTTTGACACTGAAAAAGTTGGTCTTTAAAAACACGAGAAATTATGACTGAAATTTAACAAACATGAAATTTATTATCAAAATAACTCATCTGTTGAAATAACAATTAAATGTTTGGATTTGTAAACACTTCCAGTCTATATTCTGGCATACTTGGTATTGTTCGTAGATCACAATCATTTTATTTTTGACCTTGGATGTGACTGGAGTTGAATAACAAGATTAGGGTGGCTACTTAGCTGGAATGTCAAGCTACTCAGCCGTGAACAATTAAATAAATTACCAAATAAATATGTAGCCATGATTTTTAAGAGTTTCGATTCACTAAGTAGAAGTTAAAATGAAAAGACTATTAGTAAATATGATTTTATTAGGCTACTCAAAATGCTATTTAAATATGTATTAATAACAGTCAGTTGCATATCTCCTCCATGATAGTGCAGTGTCCTTCCCCTCGAACTTTGTAAACGTAAATACAACCACCCAGTCCCTGCAAAAAGTGATTTTTATGCTCCAAACAATATCTATTGCATGTAAAAAAAAACACCTGTAACAAAAATTCTGCAAGTAACATATTTGTATTTGCTGTAGATATGATTACATAAATCTGTAACAACTGGTCCAAACTATACATACGGCCCACAGTGGTTGTATGCATTTCTTTGGTGAGGAGTGCTTTTTGCACCAGCAATTCAAATAGATGCCCCTGCCACTAGGGAACATGCGCACAGGGTTATGGCATTGATGTGATCATTGGTTCTGGAATTTGAGGAATGAGCCAAGTGAGAAGCTTAGACCGACACCCTAGGATATAAACCCGATTATGATATCACTTCTACAGCATACAGCACCTTATACAAATTTAGTCTCAAACCGTTGCTGCTTATATTATTATACACAGGCACTGCCATAAGAAACCATCACAACCATTTTGCTGATTTTATACTCTTTATGGTCATTTTCTATTAGGCCTATAAAAAAAGATTGTTTGTTTGCCCTCCGCGACCGACCCTAAAATGCCAAAAATTTGGGTCGGGTATTTTAGGTTTTTTTCTTCTTCAGACATGTAGAATATGAAAACTCAATATTTTCAAAGGAAAGCATAAAATTTAGCAGTATAAAGTCACAGTTAGTAGTATAAAATGCATATTTCCTCTAAATAATGACCCATAATCTTTGATTAAGCCCTGAATTGCTTGGTATTGACAATAAAATCCATGGAATTACATCATTCTTTAAAATATATGTGAAGAGTAAATTTTTTTTTTTTTAATTTTTCCAGTCGAGGGCAAACAAACAATTTATTTTTTGGGCCTTACTAATCTTAACTCCCCCTCAGAAACTTGGACCCTAGCACCACAGTCCTATGTATAATAGCAATAGCAAGCTACCGAGCAGCGGCTGCCTTGGCGGCAATTCTTTCTTATATGCACATCTATATGTCATTGTTAGATTTCAGCTATTTTTGTGACTTCTGTAGTTGCATTTTGTTAAACAAATGGCAGTTATGACAATTCTGCCATCAGGAGAATGATAAAATATTTCACCATCTACTAGACAACTGTTAGCCAAGTGCACAACCTATAAATTCACTTGTCATTTTCCTATAAATGCACTTGTCATTTTTTTTTTTGCTTTATCGGCCCGCTTGGATAGTGGATAGTGGACACCTCTTTACTTCAGTCTTCCTAGGGTTGGAAAAATGTCAACAGTCTTTTTGAAAAGAATAGTGCAGAAAGCTATGGTGCTAATATATTCAAAACTTCATTATGCATGGACTACCTTTACAATGAGCTACTAAAGACATATGTGTACCGTCGCGGCAAAAGGGTCCAGTTGTCGACTCCTACATGTTGCTCATTGTAGCATATCTGATGTATACAAATACCATACATTAGATATGCTACAAGGAGCAACATGTACGAGCCGACAACTGGACCCTTTTGCTGCGGCGGTACACATATGTGTTCATCTTCTACCCGCCGCTTTCTACCTTTCCCACTCATATATAATTGATAGTGCACGTCCTGAGTTCAACAATTTTTATGATGTTTACCAATACATAGTCTTTGAATTTAATAGCGCACTATTATTGAAGTCATTAAATTTCCTACAAATCATGAACATCTGAACGCAATAAATGCGTGGAGTAAACAAACGTATAGCCTTGCGCAGTTTGAAAGACTTATCTTTTTACGCGATCGCAGAGTTTATCGACCGGTGTATTTTCCCTATTAATGGCTGCATAGTTGCAAAGCTCTCGGCATTCGCACCCTGCAGATAGATATATTTTGTAGGAAATTTAATGATTTCAATAATAGTAGCGATGTAAAAATTGTGTATCAGTAGACATCAAGCGATGAACACAGGTTGCTGTGAAATTGTTGGACCCTGAATGCATGATTATGCATTTGGAAATGCTTTCTCCAGCCACTGAGTACCCGGGCACTAGTGGGGAACTGGACATGATGATGTTTAAGGATTTGTGCAGTGCAGACGTCCCTAACACTAGGGAACATGTGCACAGGGTTATGGCATTGATGTGATCACTAGTAGTTTTAATATTATGTAAAAACGGTGTATCAGCAGACATCAAGCGATGAACACAGGTTGCTGTGAAATTGTTGGACTCCGAATGCATGATTATGCATTTGGAAATGGTTTCTCCAGCCACTGAGTACCCGGGCACTAGTGGGGAACTCGTCATGATGGTATGGTGTTAAGGATCTATGCAATTGTGCTAGTCCATCTAGATGGACCTCACACGCTTCGTTCGCTAGCGAGGTCCAGTCACGCTTCGCGTTCGCTTGCGAGGTCCATCTGGATGGACTATGCAGTGCAGACGTCCCTAACACTAGGGAGTATGTGCACAGGGTTATAGCATTGGCTTGATATGGTCATTTGGGTTGGGAATTGAGTTGAGATCTAAATATCTATGTATTATAGTATTTGAGCCGAGGCATTGTAGATGGCTGAGCGCTTGAAGATGCCCTGTTCTTCAGGCAGGTCGTTGGATAACGGTGGGGAATTCCTCAGCTTAGAAGCAATGAGTATGACTGAGTTCCCCTGATGAAATAAAAACGGTAAACTCTTCCCAGAGTTAACCTGATCATTTGGGTCAGAATTGAGTTGAGATCTAGATGCGGAGATATATTGTAGTATCGGGTGACTTGGCACTTGAAGATGTCCTGTCTTGCGTGGAAGTTGGCAAGCTGATAATGGTGGGGAATACGCAGCGTAAAAGGCACAAATATGGCCAAGTTCCCCACAAGTGCCAAGGTACGAGGGAGCTAGAGAAACAAGTAACAGGCGCCATAGGAGTATTCGCGTTTCATGAAATAAAAACAGGAAACTTTTCCCAGAGTTAACCTGATACTATTTTAATTACCAGAAGTAATTTTAAGGCTTCACTCTTCATTGAATAAGATGCTGCTTCTTATCTCACATGAGATCAGTATTTATGAAATTACTTGTTTTGCATAAAAACATGACCAAATTATCTGCTTGTTAATAAAAGCTAGGATAGTTTGAGCTATATAATAAAAATATTTGAGAAAGGCTTTTACGACGGGAATTCATTCCTTTAAAATCTACCAATTATATGATATTTGTATCTGTTATAGAAATCTCTGGCATGCTATTGGAGTCTGCAGATCTGTGGGGAAACTCGTCATTTATTCATGCACTCTTGTTGTGGAAATACATTTAGTAATGCAAACACATTCAGGATTTAAATGTCCAATGCAAACTACAGTATTGTTATATTGAGTTTTTGTTAATTGAAGTCCAATCCAAACTACAGTATTGTTATATTGAGTTTTTGTAAATTGAAGTATAATTATTTCAACATTGCTCCTAAATCATGGTTTTTGTTTCAGGAGTTAGGAAGGTTTTTTAAATATTGTTTGAGTTTTGTCAATACGTAGTTCAAACGTTTGTGTAAATATAACACCGATCTGTCAAATGATACATAGCTATTTCTATAAACCAAACAAAACAGAGTCAATCATTTAGAATGACACAAATCACCCTCACACACTTAGTAGTGAATGACTCTCACAGGGCGTCCATGTAATTTTGTTGTTTCCGATTGACTGACGTCAACATGGCAGTTAATGTACACTATTCAATTACTTTATATTCAAATTACTCTCTATCCACAGAAGCCAAGTCCATTCCTGCGGAATAGTAAATTACGGAGTAGCCGTGACGATTTAGATGACCACCAGCCTTTTCAAAGAAATAGCGCCCTCAGGAGTAGTCGAGAGGATGAATTAACCAGTGCCTTTGAACGATTCGGCCGGGACTCGTCCAGGCGATCGTTAGCCAGCAACAATGCATTAAAATGGGCAGAGGCCCAAGAAAAGATAGAAAACAAGGTAAACTTGGGGAAGATGGAGTGTGTGTATATAGCTTGGAGGCTTTTTGTTTTGTTTTCAAAGTGCCTTGTCACTCACCAAGGGTACATTATGAATAGCATTTAGCTTGGTGTATGTGCAAATTGTGCTGAATTGAACATTTGGTGTGTACATATGCAAAACAGGAATGGTTATTGATATTCGTGAGATATTTTTTGCACTTCAAAAAGCACTTTTATATAAGTTATAAATTTTACCTTTTTGAAAAACCTTTTAATAAAAATGTGTAAAATTTCCAAAGCTATGCCTTCTTTAAATTTCTTTGGAATGATTCACAATCCTTATATACAGGGTGTCCCATAAAGGTTTAACTCCTAGCTTTGGAGGTTCATAACTTTAAAACAATACAATGAAATCAGAAAATTTAACTTGAAATATAATGTACAGGTAAGGCAATTCAGAAAAATAACATGGTGTTTTTTTTCAGTTATTCCGAAATCTTGTAAAATCAGCCTTTTTATCAATTTTGGCTAAACTTTTAAAGAAAAATTTGGGTTATTTTAGGGATTTTTTTTTTTAATCGCTCGACCGACCGACCCTACTTATAAGATCCGCCTGCCCGTAAAACAAGGGGTTTTTTTGTCGCCTTATCGACTATTTTGTATATGAAAATCAGGTGATATGGTTACATTGTACAAAATGATAACAGAAGAGATCTCTTTGCAGTATGAAAGAAATTGAACTTCCATTGTGCATATTCACTTATGCCGCACCTGAACTTTGGAACAAACTTCCTCCACACATCCCGAACAAAACGTCTGTCAACCTTATCAAGAAGGAACTAAAAACTCACCTTTGTGTTACTTGAACTTGCTGTTTTTACAATCATGTAGTGTATTTTGCATTGTATTTTTATGTTATGTTATCTCTCTCTGTACAGCACACTGTGACTTTCTGTGTAGTGCGCTTTACAAAAGTGGGCTATTATTATTATCTGGAAAACAATTTGCCAAATTTGACTGAAAAGTACAGATTGTATAAGCAGGGATATTGGATAGTGCTTCTAGTCTTATGTGTTCATAACAGGGATGAATATTTTTACAGCATAACAAAGGTTAGACTGAACTTTCTATTAAGTCACACAGAATCATTTTGAAGGTTTATCCATAAAGTTGGACTGAACTTTTCATCACAATGAAAATATCTCATTTTCTTCAAAGAAAGAAGTGGTATTTTTATTTATTTAATCTTTCAAATAAAGTTGATATTCACTAGGAATGCAATGTATTTTGGTTGATTTAGTGTACAGGAAAAAGAGATAAAAAACATCATAAACTGTTTTAAGCTTATCCACAAAGTTAGGCCGACCAAACAAAGGGAAAGTCCCTTTTATTCTCAGAAGAATAGTGTGATTTTTTTGTTTATTTACTCTTCCCAAAAAGTTGATGTTCCCTAGGAATACAATTGATTGAATTTTGTTTATTTATTGTACAGGACAAGGAGATAGAAACCTCTGAAATCGAGATACCAAATGATGGTACACCATTGGGAATACACATCATTGCCAGAGTAGAGAATGATGATGGAAGGTGAGAGATAGTTTACTAAGGTTGCCCCTTTCTAGTGCACAAGTTAGTTTTATTTTTGTGAGGAGATATTTTACTATTCAGCTGCTGGTCTAGTGCGATGGTTTTGTGTCAGCGATAGTACATCTCTTTTTTACTAAATAGTCATACTCCCCACAATTCGATGGATATTAATTGTAAACAACAATGCAGGTTGCAGTATATCAGGTTTTTACATTTCCATGCAATTAGGCCCTCTACCTGGGATTTTTGATTGCATCGTCCAAGGAATTGTTGCATAGTATGACAAGGTAGTGTGAGAGGTCTACAAAGATCACATTTTATCTGGTGCACAAGTTGTGCTAAGAAAGTAGAATGATATGAAGATGTATGTTCTCATTCATCCAGTAGACGTAAATAAGTGAAGTAAATAAATCTAAAACTGGAACTTACTTTGCAACTGTCAAGTGACCAATTCCAAGAATCAGATGCCTGTTGAAGACCATTGGTAATGGTCGCAACATCGCACAGTAACTGTCAAGTGACCAATTCCAAGAATCAGATGCCTGTTGAAGACCATTGGTAATGGTCGCAACATCGCACAGTAACTGTCAAGTGACCAATTCCAAGAATCAGATGCCTGTTGAAGACCATTGGTAATGGTCGCAACATCGCACAGTTGCAAAGTAAGTTCCAATTTTAGATTTATTTACTTCACTTAAAGTAGAATGATAATAATGGCATAAAGATATGTCCATGGTCAGTGTTCCCACTTAGGCGACATCTTGCGCCGTCGGTGCTGGATTTGGAAAAAATTGGCATAAAAGGTTTCTGAAATTGTTTGAAAAAAAAGATGCCTTTTCTTCCTTTATTTAATTTTCAGCATCAGCTCATGATTTTGGTGCTCTTCAACCTTGTCAAAATTGGTCGAAGACTAAAATACTTAGAGGGAACACTGTGACCATGGTTTATCGACTGTTACGCCATCATACAGTGCTGACTCATTGAAACTAAATTTATAAAGGTTGTTTCAGACTAGCTGTCGTTGCGGCACAGGACGTTGCCGCACACGACAAAACATTTGCAATTTTGAGTTGTTGTACTGTAGCACGACACATTTGCATATTGCTGCAATGGTCTGTTGCAAGCAAAGTTGAATTTATTCCAACTCAAAATATTGTGTCGTTGCGACCATCACGACAGGGTAATCGATATATCGGCTTGTCGTACTGCAAGGAGATGCGACAAGGTCGAGTTTGCGCACTTTAAATTTTTGCCTGTCGTATGGTCGTACGACAGCACGACAGGCTAGTCTGAAACCAGCTTAAGGACTGAACATCCATAAACTAAAAAAATATAATCTTTTCCTATGTTATATATTTGTTACTTTTATGTGCTTGTATTCCAGTGCCTATGGTCTTGTCATCCATGGTATAGAGGATGGAGGTAGAGCTGCTAGGGATGGCAGGCTACGTCCGGGAGATCACATTAAAACCATCAACGGTATCAATGTGACCGAGGAGACGTTTGACAGGTAAATCCTAGGATATTCATTCTTTTTCTTCAGTTTTCCCACTAGCATTAGTAAATTTCACAAAATCCCTTGCCAGAAAACCTTTAAGGTGTCTGGTCCACGCGCCGTCCACGCGTATCAGTACGCGCTAGTTTCCAAGTGGGTAAGTGCCGCAATACGCATGCGCATATACTCTGGGTAGTGTTTTGAAGCTAAAAATTGCCATATTTTAATATTTTTCTTGAAAACTAAGTCGGTGACCCCCAATTTTTATTTTTTTATTTGAAAGAACATACTTGTGCGTAACTTTTGTGAAAAAATTAACAAAAATGCTCGGGCAGATTTTTTGAAGCAACACTAAATAATTTCACTTTTGCCACATTTCCCATAGACCCCCTGTACTAATTTTCCCCCCAAAATGCTGTTTTTAAACCGACTCTCATGCAAAAACGAGTCCGCTGACCCCCAATTTTTATTTTAAAAATCGGTTCTACATCGATAACATATCATTCACGCCGATTTTTACTAGAAATTTTCGGGCGGATCTGTCATGGACCAGACACCTTAAATATGCACTTAAGTCCAAATTAATGGTTCATTGGGTATGGATATGGTCTTGTTGTCAGGCATGGAGCTCTGGATTTGTTTGGAAACAAGCTCACATACCAACATGGTATGAATTAAATTTCGCAGGAAAAAGTGTGCATGCCTTTCTATCCATAGCTATTGCAACTTGTGCTTTGTGTGATGTGGTTGTATTTTGGATTCCATTATGAAGGCTCCTGATGTGTGGCATGTGTGGCATGTGTGTTCATTAAAAGTCATAAATACATTAATTCCCCATCTAAAGTGACCATAATGTTAACATATGGAAACACAAATCTCTACCTGTAATTTGCTTTGCTTTTTTTTTTTTTTTCAAGTGATAATTTTTCAGATAGCCCTATATTTTAGTACACAGAGAACATATACAGAAGAATCTTATTTTGACTCGCTGTATTTCAGATCTTTAACCTGGCTACAGTTAACTCAAATTTTGGTTTCTCTTTTTAAGTGACAACTTTTCAGGTTGTCCTATATTTTAGTACACAAAGGAAGTATGTAGAAAAAGTGTTTTAAACTCCCAGAATTTCAAATCTTTAACCTGACAAAAGTTTACTCAAATAAACAAAAGCACTTATGGGTAATTTGGATCAAAACTCCAGTCAATTTCTTTCAGGTTATTTTTCACATGATTCATTTGGTGTTACTTTAAGTTGGCTATAAATTAGGTTCTAAATTTCTAGTAATTTCTAATATTGATATTATATAGGTCTAACATTTGTTGAGAAAATCTTGAGTCACATAATATATTATATGTGATTTATGTGAAATAAAGCATCATATACCAAATTGTCTGTTTTCATTTCTGAGGGAAATAATTATATGATATTTCTGAAATAGCTAGACATTTGGTACACATTTACCAAAAAATCTCAGACTCATATGATTGAGTTGAAATAATAGTCTTTGACCAGCATCCATAGTTCTTGATGCCAACTTGCAGTTGCATCTAGAATGTTATGTTTTTACAAAATACCATCTGAACTTATATAGCCTTAAATCATTCTCTTTTCTTTTTGATTCTTACCTCTGTTTAACCATGATTTGTATAGCCAGTTTCTTCTATAAATTTGCCTGATTATAATCATGGTTTCTTATATAACTCCCCTTTTCTTGCCTATGTTAAGATGGTCGGTTTATAGGTAAGAACATTTCCACTATTTTTTTACCCCCATGTTCCAGAATCTTGATGCCTGACATTTTGTAGAACTGTGTGAAGTAGCTTTATTGTAGCTTGGCTTTAACATCCTTAATGCATTATCTTCTTAGCCTTTTAAAGATTGTCATTATTCTAGAAACTTAGTTCATTCACAGTAGATTTCATTTCCTCGCATTCAATTCACAGAGAGAATATCATCAAATAATTGACATTTTAAGCTGACTGAAGTCATTTTGTTTTTATAACTTGTTTTGATCTTCTTCAAAAGTTGTCGTAATGCTTTAATTTTCCAGCTGCAATATTTCTATGAGTGTTTTCTAGTGTTTGTAAGGTTTCATCATCAAAACCTATGACTAATGCTTTTTGCTTTGAAGGAGATTCACTAACAACATGTTTGCAGCATAGATTTGGTTAATTTTTGAGTGTTTGTGGAATGTAAAAAGATGCAAGCATCACTACTGAGAAAAATGTGTTCAAAATGTATCTTTATTTCTTCTTCAGCTGTTAAGTGAATTTTGTTTATCAAATCCACCACTTACAAACAATACTCAACAGTACTATGCAGGCATGAACATTCTCCGCGTTTTCGTGGATTTCCGCTTTTTTTGATTTGGGGGGGGGGGGGGGAAATAATAAAAAAATAAATTAAAAAAAATAATAATAATTTTTGATTTGCCCTGCTTCTATTTTTTTACTCTAAAATCCGCATTTTTATATGCCGCAAAAGACTGGACCCCACCCGTTAGGGGTTGGCTACGCCCATCTTCCTTTCCCAGAGTTATCAATTATAAACCCTTTCAGCTTTTTTTCCAAACCCACTTTCATGCCTGACTATGATAAGTTGGACATTGGTATGTTTGTGCTTGTGTAGTTGTGTAGGACTAGGTGTGTTTGGCATCATGATACTACACATATGTCACTGAAAGATCTCTGCAATATCATATGAAGGGAGACATAGTCAAATGGTTCAAAATCAGAGATGCCAATTTTCTTCAAATCAGGACATTTTGTGAAAATATACTTAGTTTTGGGACATTTTTGCATGTGTAAAGAATATTAGCGCATGATTATACAGTAGTACATTTGACATTTTCTGAAGATAGCAAGAAATTTTGATGCCTTTTACTGGCATCTCAGTAAAATTAACTTTTTGTGATGTAAGAAAGAGAACATTGAGTAGATTACTATAAGTGTGCATGCATTAAGCCTAAAAAAGTGGTTGACTTGCCCTTTAATGGTGAAATTGATGGTCGGATCTTTAAATGCACTGTTGAGATAGGCAAAAGTTCACATTAAAAAAAGAAAGTGACCCTTAATTTCGTAAAATTTGGGTTGGTCGCAAACGGCAAGTCAAAATTTTTTAAAAGGCCTCAGTTTAGTGTAGAGTTAAGGCATGAGAATTCTCAGGATCTTATGTGCCTCATCCTGTTGATATTCAGGATGTTTTTAAGATATTTGTCAATTTTTCACACATTTCAGGTAATGTCATAAAAAATTATTCTCTTGTCTGTGCATTTATAAGAAAGTGAAATGATGTTACAGATCAATAAATAAGAACATTTTTCGATGCTTTGCCGAATGCTTGTTTGTATATAATGATGTTTGAGCTTAAATTTTTGTGATTTCTTTCTGCTGTAAATTGGCTTTAAGTGTAAAACAAAATTCTTTTATGCCCATACATACATGGTTGTTTTGTCATGAATAGATGGTAATATGTAAGAGGACTCCTTCAAGTGATTCTGCTCGCCCTTTTCTGACTTTATCAACTTGACAGTCCATATTTTTGATTTATTGTAAAATAAGTCATAAATCATTATTTTCTTATTCATTTCTTTTATTGTCCTTTTTAAGATGGTCGGTTCTTAGGTAAGATTTGATTTGCTTGTAAATGTCTTGTTTTGATTAAAGCCTTGTGGGATGTTTAACACTTGTCTTTATGTATTCTATGTTAAGTGGTGGATTTTGTGCAATTGGTTTGGTTTGGTTCGTCGTGGCATCAAATGTTTTGTAGTGAATGCAGGTACCTGATGGTTTGTTTTTTTCCCAACCCCATTCATTTTTTTTGTACGTTGTTGTGTTTGAATCTTCCTCCACTCTTTGTTTTGTTGGATCTGTGCTTAAAGAAGTCAGTTCAGTGAGGCATGCAGGATGGATTCCCTAGCACTTCCAAAGACCATATTTAAAAAATGTCTATAGGCCTATTCATTAAACTATGACATTAAATCTCTGAAATGTTCAATAAAGTAATCGTGCCTATTTATTAACTGGTCAAGCCTACTTTCCAGTTAGTACTTTTGACCATACTCTGGCAACTGAATGGTAATTCGACTGCGAATGCGGCTATCGAGCCAGTCAAGCGCTGTTCCTTGCTTACGCCCAATTTAACGGCAAAATGTAAGATGCGTATTGCGTTGTAGTCAAGTAATAGTAGCGCGAGGCTGAACGCAGAGGTGGGTCACTACGCACTCGCGCTGCGTCGGTCTAGACATGGCGCCCGCGTGGCGCAATCCCATAACTTAGCTGGATTTTTAGGGTGCAAATAGACAAGTTTCTTATCTGGACTTTCTTTAATCTATGCTTTTGACAACTTCCCTGCAACATCATCCAAACATCACAGTTTGGTGTAATAAAACAAATACTACATAGTTGTGTTGATAAAGCAGGATAAACTATCTGCCATTTGGCACTGGTTATGAGACTAATAATAAATATCTCTAACCTTATAGGCTCGGGATAAAAGT
>JXSR01S019837.1:13019-32643 GCA_000969725.1 Ophiothrix spiculata | reverse complement strand
AAGTGACTTGTGTTTGTGTTGAAACAAAGACGCAGCCATGGATGAAGGTGTTGAAATTGCGTATCTAGTGATAAGTTGTGAAGTGATGTGATACCAAGGAGAAGAAAAACAGTGAAATCTAGATGAACTTTGCGTTTGCCCATGCATCGCTGCCTTGAATTATATGTTTGTAATCATTGGTAGATATCGTTGTGGCTAATATGTTTCGCACATTGTGATTAATTAACTTCTAATATTTTGGGCCGGCATGAGTATTTGACGAGATGATTTGTATAGTGGTCGGCTTGTAAAGTAGCATAGCATTGGAGACAAATATGATATGTTGATGCTTGTTTGTAGAAAAGGCTGACCCTATTGTTCCTATTAACGTCTACTAGGCATTGCATTTCATGAAAGGTGGCCAATTATTTGGGACAGCAGGTTGATTTTGATACCCTATATATCGCAAATCTTGAGACCTTTCGCGGAGCTTTATTTTTTGGCACAGAAACCCCAGAAGCAAATTTAATCCACGTCGAGCACTATGTCTTAGATAGCAGGTGCTTTTTTTTGTAATGCAAGCTGTGCCGTGGCCATAGAAATTGGATGTTCGAAGATGACCCATTCAGTGTCAATGGTTTTTAATGCTATTCTGTTGTTAATACTACAATCAGACTGTCAATAAGTTAGTCGATCAAAAGAATTTTCATTCAATGGTTCTATATATTTATTGTCATCTCCTATGTTATGTGTTTTTTGGTTGTTGCTCTGAGGGGACGCTTCGAAATTTACCCTTTAAGCTGACAAATTCCCCACATTTTCTACCGGCTTTTCTGAAGGATGGGGACCGTTCACAAACACTTGTAAGGGGGGGGGGGGCCTTAAAAATTTTCACCCTCGTAAGGGGGGCCCTGAAAAAAATCACCACAAATTTTCCGGTAAAAATTGAGTTTACATGCTTTTCTATGGGGTTGACCACTAATTTTTGTCGCAAAAAGGGGGGGCCCTTGAATTTTTTGAGGTCGAAAAGGGGGGCCTTTGCATCAGCCCCCCCCCCCCCTTACAAGTGTTTGTGAACGGTCCCTAGGGTGTTTTCATGCACCGATTCCCCACCAAGTCTTGGCCCCAATACAAGGAGACATCCCCATCTAGAGCTCAACTCAGTTCCCGGTCCAAATGATCACATCTAGCTACAGTCACAATCCTGTACATCGTGGGTTGAGAGCCACAAGGCCATATTTGCACAGGCATAGATTAAAGAAAGTCCAGATAGGAAACTAGTCTATTTGCACCCTAAAAATTAGGCTAAGTTAGGGGATTGCGCCACGCGGACGCTATGTCTGGACCGACGCTGCACGAGTGCGTCCTTCTGGCCCCCTTGTTGCCTGTGCACATACTCTGGCAACTAAATGGTAATTTGACTGAGAATGTGGCTATCGAGGTGGTTAAGCGCTGTTCCTTGCTTACGCCAACTTTGGCGGCAAAATGGAAGATGCGTATTGCGTTGTAGTCAAGTAATAATAATAAGGGATTTAAAAGCGCACTTATGCGTGCACAAGGCGGCCTCTAGGCGCTAAAATACAAAATATATACTGAACGTCTACGAAAAACACTAATTAAATACAGCAAAATACAGAAACATCAAAATTAATACTACTACAGAGAATACAATGTAACTTAGTTTAGTAACTTAGTAATAGTAGCGCAAGGCTGAACGCAGAACTGAGTCACTCCGTATATACACATGCAACAAAGGTGCTCTCAACCCAACGCCAATGGGAATGTCCACACTGCAACAAATCATGACAAAATCAGGGGCTGAGAAACAACTAATAAGTGCATTAGGGGGAATATATTTAAGAATCTATGCAATTAGCTAGTTCAAATGTTCTGTCCGTGCATAACAATGCTTTTTGTAATCCATAGTAAAATATTTTGTTAACCCATTACTTATTCTATTCACTGGAATCATTAAGTATAGATAATCCCCACTTGAGAAATTGCAATCCGTAACAATCCTTTGGTGTTTACACGAGAAAAAGCACAACCAAGACGCCTAGAGATTTTTGCTTTCGTAGAAGACAAATAGCCTATCCTACACTTTGATTGACAGGCCTCTTTTTTGCGGTAAAATTAATTTGATACTTCTTTTGTCATTTACGATTTAGTTTACAAAATCATTTGTCCTTTAATGAGATAACTTACGACAAACTTGAACAGGCTAATTGCATCTAAATACAAAATTACTTTTTCAGTTGGAAAAAAAGGGTTGGCATTTAATAGAGCATGGGGCGTTTAGGAACAGTAGGATAATGTCATTTGACAAGCACCGGTACTTGATGAGATGATTGGTAATGGTCTGCTTATAAAGTAGCATTAAAGATGTATGTTAGTGCTGGTGTGTGGAAATAGCTTGTCATATCATAGATAGATATTAGATTGATTAGTCTAAAGGAATGGTGGGTGAGTGAAAAGTCTACTACATGTGGGTCATTGCCATTACTTTTTAGATGATGTTTTTATTGGTGTGCCATGCCCAGGGAGGGTACTTAATACAAAAGGGGTTATGAGGACGTGCCACAAATTCGGGTAGCAAAATCAGGTTCTCTGGTATTTCAATCGGAAATTTTGACAATTCTGCTAAAAACTTTAGAGAATTTTGCCAATATAGTGTAAATTTGGGCAGAAAAAATATGGTTTTTGAATAAGTTTCACTCAAAATTTGGAAGATTTGGTATATGGATTGGTCCCCTTTTCTTGAAAATTGGTATTTGGATGGGTGGCTTTTCAAATTTCCCAGAGGCACGTCCTTGCCCAAATCAAATTTGAGTACTACCCTTCCGGGGTGCCATGCATGTTTTTGTGTTTAGGAACAGTGCTGGACCTAAAGATAGAATTCAAAAAGGAAAACCAGTGCTTGCTGCCATTTTGATGACGCTCATGGAGCAGAGTTGTTGTATCTTCGCATTTTTCAGAAACAGGTCCAATAGCTAGGCAGATTGCATAAATCTTCATTTGATGCATGCCTTTCCAGCAGCGTTTATTGCGACTTCCTCTGAGCTAAGTACATTGATTTTCCTGTGAATCTGTTTCAAAGAGTCTCAATCTGTGGTACATGCAGCCTTCCAACAACTCACTGTATCTCCTTATACAAGAACGTACCGTTGTTGATTCGTGATGAATCCACAGTTGATGTTCCAATTAGCGCGTCACGCACAGCACAGCGTGTGCGTTTACGCAGTACATGTAAGTCGGCACACTGCTCATCGCACGTCGGGCACTTATAGTACGTGCAAAGGCCTGGTGCTTGGGGAAAAATTTAAAATGTCTAAGCAGCAAACATTCACACTAGCACTTTGCTTCAGATTATAGTTAAATAGTTTTATGAAGATGAGTAGGCATATCTCTTAAATTAAAAACATGTAAAATTTAATTCATACGTTTTCAGGAAGATTTTCGTTGTTGAAAGGTATTCAAACATGCCACTAACCCCACCCTCATGCGATAAAAATACTGAGACGCATAGATGCATCGTTGTTGATTCTCGACGAACAACTCTGTGGCGTGTTTGAATACCTAAATAAAATACCGCAGGTACAATAACTCCGATTCCATGAGGGTGCACTACACTATTGTTAAGCACCATTGAAACACTCATTATAATAATTCTGGCTCAAAAAAACGTCTGAGAAATTATCATCATCAACAGTTTCCAGCAGGTAAAATAAAAGAACAGGATGATATTTGGATCTGTGGTCTTTTGTAGAGTAGAACAAAATACCATCATTAGTAGCTAAATGTCAGATGAATGAAGGTCCCTGCCTGCTTGCCTGCTCATTCTAATGTTCCATTTGCCGCTCTAGCAGTCGTGACATATAGAACATAATTCTTATACCATAGTGATACCAAGTGACTTGTGTTTGTGTTGAAACAAAGACGCAGCCATGGATGAAGGTGTTGAAATTGCGTATCTAGTGATAAGTTGTGAAGTGATGTGATACCCATTGATGTAATAAC
Source organism: Ophiothrix spiculata (assembly GCA_000969725.1). NCBI lineage: Eukaryota > Metazoa > Echinodermata > Ophiuroidea > Amphilepidida > Ophiotrichidae > Ophiothrix > Ophiothrix spiculata. Next base: position 28,647 of record JXSR01S019837.1, on the reverse strand, counting down.
ACTGGAGTAGGAGAGTCTAGATGTTGAATCATGTGGAACAAATAAATTGTAAATAACCCAAAACCTTTGACATGGATGGGATCATATTCTAGATTATTTTAAGTACCTGTCCTCCTCCAATGTTTAGGCCTCATTTACTGTGAAAACTGGAAAGTGAAATTGTAGAAATGGTATGGCCCTAATTACTACCAGGTGTGATATGATTAAAATTGAAAACAATTAGACAAATTAAGGTAGTGGGGATGTTTTAAAATTTTATCCCTGTAACAATGGGTGAATAAATGAGCAATGCAGCAATAATCAGTGATACCCGGGACACATAACCTTGTGGCGAGGTTACGATTTATCACTCAATTTCACTGGTTTAAGAACTAAAAAGGATATTTCTGTATTGTATATATTAAATTTCAAAGTTGTATGCGACACGAAATCCTCTATGCGATATGAAAAAGTCGTATCATACAGCTCTTTTACCAGTCCAACTTGTATTACTTTTGGAACATACAGTTGTATTACAAAGCGAATGCTGCTGTTATGTGTGTACGACTAACTAGCATTGTACTACGTGGTGCCGATAGAAATGATGTGTGTAGCTGTCAATCAAGCCAGGGAAACTACATATCTAAAATTGATTGACATGTTATAAGAAATATAAAAATAATCATTTTCAAAGCATTTTCAAGTTTTTGCTATCAACGTACTTGTGTACTGAGTGATAAATTCCTTATCCCCTGTTTGTTTTCATGCTATACAAAAAATATTAATGCTTTGGGTTCGTATCACACTCGGCTTTCAGCCTCATGTAATAGGAACCCAAACCATTAATATTTTCTCATATTGCATGAACTAACAGAGGATAACTAATAGTGTTTACGGCATCATACCGGATAAAAATTTAGCGGAAATCAGCCGGTAACCGGGGAGTGTCCATGTACCATAAAGACGCTGAAACTATGCCGCATACATTAGATAGTGCAAATAGAACAGAGTACATAATTGTTTCATGGTTTAATGTGATACTTGTAATAGCAAATATATCAAAAATTGTCGAAAATTAACACCATCATTCGAAGACATTGATGGATCATTATACTGATTAATTGTCTCACCTGGTGAATTTCAAGGTCAAGTGTTCGTGCAATAGTAGAACTATCATGTGACATAGTTTTGCTGTTTGTTCAAGAGTCATTGTCCTCCCAACATTCATGCCATACTTGAGACTAGACACATTAATTTCAAGTGAAATTTTAACGTTTTAAATATGAAATTTGACCGTTTTGATATCAGATGGTTCAATCGTAAAGTAATTTGTTATCTTAAGCTTGTGTTGGTTTTGCATGATATTAGCTTGCTGTTAAAGACCTTGATGTTTAGGTTATTGATATCATAGTGTAAAAGTGGGTTTTTTATGATGAGGTTATTTCATGAAAGTATTTATTGCCATCGTACAGTTATATATGTTATAATCAATTTTTTTTTAAATGGTTGTAATATCAAAGTGTTTAACTTTGGTACAGTGTATTTTATAATGAGGTTATTTCATGAAAATATTTATTGCTAGCTTATAGTTATAGTCATATTTTGTTTGTATAAAAATGTAAATCTTATCACAGTTAAGGTGAGAACAAGCATTTACCATCTTTCAGTTCGCGAGTTTTTTGTAGCCTACACTTGACTCGCCAGGTATACACTGAATGCGGCAGCACCCCAAGAAGGAGCATTCGCACAGGTAACCAACGGCTTTACATAACTTCCAAACCAAGGAGCAATTAGAGTAAAGTTTCTTGCCCAAGGAAACAAGGAGACATGGTCCAACCAGAAATGCCGCCACCAGGCTCAAACCCACAACCTCTGTATTACAAATCCCGTGCTCTAACCGCTCTGCCACTTGTTACTACACTGTGTGAAATCCAACTTGTTTACGCACCTATTGATGGCATGTGATTGGTGGAATTCCATTATATGTGAAAAGCTTACGTTTGCACATGTTATATTCAAGTCGAAGCGGTACGCAGAAAAACAACCTTGACCCACTAAATGCCAAAAACTCCTTGAATCTTGCTATATCAAAAATCACTATTTTCATGCATTCGACCATGGGACTCGAACCAGGGACCCCTTGCTTCCTAAACAAATGTTCACCCATACCAAGCCACCCAAGGACACTGCCCTCAAAAGCAATTTGGTGACCATGTCTCCCGGTTGCGACATATCTGGACTATTTTCTTTGTTTTCTGCTGTAGGATTTAGTAGGTTTCAGCACTGTTAGGGTTAATTAATTAATGTGAAAACAATGTCTCGAGCATCTCTTCAAAGTCACATATATGTATGTGATTGATGTGTTGCACGGAAATTGGAAAATATGAATTTGTCAAAAATCCTTAGAACTAAATTGTAGAAGGGATAAAGATCTTCACTTTTCAGAGTAGTTTTAATCATTTTTGTTTTCTCTCCCCATGTTGCTGGTCAATTAATGTTGATGAATAGAAGGACATGGACTTGAGCAATTTGGAAGTCTGCATGCAGTGTGGGTGTGTTATTATGTGGCTTAATTGACCATGATGTGTTTTGATCATTCAATGTTTTACTAGATAACACCTGTGCTGTAGTCAATGTTAGGTGATCATTTTGTGCATCTTAAAACATTTGAAATTGTATATTTGATAGGTTGTATACATAAATATTATTACATTGATGTTAACCTTAATGACATATTGACAATAATTTTAAGTAGTTGATTGTGAATCTGAATGATGCAATAAAATGTTCCATTGTGCCAAAGTTTCAGAGGATCAACAGCTTTTACACTATTTCAAGACCTCAAACAATTAATAGTGTCTTGCCTTTAGACCCAAAGAGATGGTTAAAGTATCTTGCCCGAATACGCAAGGAGATTGCAAAGCTCTTTAGGACATTTGATTTGGAATCTACACTTTATCTATATATTTGGCCAAGCTCCGTAATCATAGATCTTATCCTAATACATCTTTAATTTACTTGTACATTGGTCAAAAGAATGCAGTAGGTATTGGGGCCGTATTCATAAAACTCCATTACACTTAAGTGCAACTTTTACACTTAAGTGCAAGTTAAATTTAAAGCTCAATTTCTGCTTTATTGCAGTACGTCATTTTCGTTCTTTTTCACTGTAATTTTAAGTGCAAAAATCCAAACTATAATTTGTAAAAAATATATCACAGGATTAAACTGACTCTCTTTACTCACACTGGATGTGTTTTCTTGTATGAAAAAGAAAATGCTGTGAAATATATGCTATAGAATACCCATGTGACTTAAGGGCAACTCTTAAGGGTACTCCAAGGTCCCCTTAAGAGTTGCCCTTAAAATCATAAGAGTTAAGGGAAACTCTTAAATATTTGTTCATTTAAGTGTAACTCTAAGAGTTTGTCTTGGTCATTCAGCAGATTTAAGGGAAACTCTTAAAAAAGTTGCACTTAAGTGTGCTTTATGAATACGGCCCCTGAAATGTTTGTAAGACAAGTGTCATGGCCTACAGTGTTTATGTAGACATTGGCTGGCATTTGTGCAAGGAGAGACCCAGTGACTTCTGCCATTAGGTGCACTGTCTTGTCCAGCTTGGGGTCACAGAAAGGTCACATCTTAGATGTAAAAGAACACATTTATGTTGGTATTACCAATACTAGAAAGAGGTACAAAATGAAGTTATCAAAACAGAATGAAGTTGATCCCTGTTTTTCATTAAAGGAGTCCTGTCCGATTGGGTCAGCATTTTTTCAAACTTTTTGGTACCAAAATATTCCTCATATTTTTCTCATTACCCATGTGAAATTTTACGGCTGAAACATGTTGCTTTTCTGAGATATAAGTGAAAATGTGTTAAGGTGTTTGGTCAATGAGAGATCCGCCCGAGCAATTTTAGTAAAAATCGGCATGAATGATATTTTATCGATGTAGAACCGATTTTTAAAATAAAACTTCGGGGTCATGGGACTCGTTTTTGCATGAGAGTCTGTTTAAAAACACAATTTTTGGAGGTTTTGGGGGACAAATTAGTACAGGGGTCTATGGGAAATGTGGCAAAAGTGAAATTATTTAGTGTTGATTCAAAAAATCTGCCTGAGCATTTTTGTTAATTTTTTCACAAAAGTAGCGCACAAGTATGTTCTTTCAAATAAAAAAATAAAAATTGGGGGTCACCGACTTAGTTTTCAAGAAAAATAATAAAATATAGCAATTTTTAGCTTCAAAACAATACTCAGAGTATATGCGCATGCGTATTGCGGCACTTGCCCACTCGGAAACTAGCGCGTATTGGTACGTGTGGATGGCACGTGGACCAAACACCTTAAAAATTAAATTATTAATATTATGGTTACCATAATATTATTTAAACAGTAACGTATAGGCAAATTGAAAATACAAAATTGCTCATAAAATCAAAACGGTCGTTCCGATTGACTAAAATTTGAAATTGAAGCATCTTAAGCGTTGATCTTTCATATGACAATGAAAACTAAAATTCAAAAAATTGGACCATGTGCCTTTAATAATTTGTTCAATAATGCTAAATTATGCTTGATCAAGACACCATATTTTAGTATTAAATTTTGACCCAAGCACATTTTAAATTTTTGGCCTTTGATGCAAAAATCAATTTTTTTTAAATTTGAATGGAACAAGAATTTTTTAAATATTTAAACATATTTGTACAACAATCAACTAGTTCCCAGCAATACCTTATAGAAGATGTACAGGTGTATCAACGAGAAATCATATTAATCTTTTTGTTGTATTATATGCACAAGCTAAAATTTGTTAAAATGTGTAAGAACTCATTTTTCAAAATGTCATATAAACACATCGAGGAGTTAGTTGTAGGTTCAACAATATTTGGGTAACCCAGATACAGTGCAAAAGTTGACATACCAAAGTTTGATAAAACTGTATACATTAGTAGTGTTAATATTCTGTGAGAAAGCAAATTTTTGTCAGAAATCAATACACTTATATCGGTGAACATTGTTAGTTTTGCTGTAATTGTACACCCATTAATTTTTTTAAAGTCTTCTGTGCCTCAAAATTCTACGTGCCACAGATGATAAACTAAACTTAAAGCATCAGTATGGGAAAGTTAAGAAATAGCAAAGATATTTTGTGCTAGCGCATATTATTTTGTTAGTAGCTAGACCGATTTGTTATCGTCAATTTTGTCAGTGTTTAGTACTTATGACAGTTATGATGAAAAGGTCTGAGATTATTTGTCTTCTGTAAGTAACAGTTTTTGCAGTTGGTGTGAGTATTGGCATCAACAAAAAAGTTTTGTTGGAGGTTATATACTGCATTTGCCTTTTGCAGCAGAAAATTCATTCTCATGCTTCTCAATTTAAGAGCTATACACCTTTTCTCTAAGGCCAAAGAAAAAATGAAGTTTGTCATAGCTTTTTTAGGTTTTCAGGAGATTTTTTGCTTTTTTATTTTTTGCGGCCGAAAAAAAAAATAGTGATCTAAAAACATAATAAAAAAATATTTCCGCGTGTGTAAAGCCTTTTTGACTAAAAAAAAAAAAAATGTGTTGGACTTAGGGTTTTGGGCCTAAGGAACCTGAGACAGAGTTCTTTTTTTTTTTTTGGCCTAATTGGCATATTTTTTCCGCTGAGGGATAAAGGCATGCATAACGGGCCAGGTATTGTAGCATGTGATGCATCGTGACTGATTCCGTATGTATTGCATGTTAATTAGTCACAATGTATCACATGATGCCATACTTATCCACGTTATGACTGTCGATGCCCTCATCGGCAAAAATACACCAATTATAGGAATTGACTATACTACTGGGAACCATTTAGTAGTAAACCTAACAAATCATTTCTGGATAATCTCCTTTGAAAGATTGAGGAAGGTGATTCTCCTATTTGCTTTACCTCAAATTGATGTGCACCTTTAGCATGCTCCTCATAATTTGCTACAAATTTTCTATTTTTCATATTAGGATTTTATGGCATCCAGGGATGATTGGAACTAGTTATTGTAATTTAGTTTTTGCCATGATAGTTTGCATGTTAAGTAACCTAGCCGATAGTGTTTAAGTCAATCAACTATGAAACTTCAAACCAAACTGTCCGAAAATATACAAAGCCCGGGGGGGGCACTCAAATATGAAAGTGACGTACCTGCTCTTGCCGGCTTTCGAAATGTAGGGGCAATAGTTGAGAAATACATTGAAAAATTGGTTGTCATTCGGTGTAGAGGGTCAAAAAACTGGATCATTTCGAGCGATTTGGTGGCAAAAGCGAAAAACAGGGTCATTCGAGGTCAGTTTTTGAAAAAAATTATCCTAATTTTGACATTTACGAAATCGCTGATCTTCGAAATTTTCGTGAAATTTTCGAAAAATCGACAAATTAAGCGGAAAAAAACTGAAGCAGTTTATAGTGAATATTGTTCTTTTATATAGTAGATGCCCTGTGCATATTATTTACAGTGAGAATTTATTAGTTGTACTAAGTATGTGATTGTTATGGTTTTAGGATGCTATTTAACCTAGATTCAAGGTAGACCTACATGTATTGTTTATTAATATTGCTATTGGTATGTGTTATCCCAATTTATGAGTGCTTGTTGAGGGTCCTTTGCTTTCAGATTGTCCCCATATATCCGACGGAACAAACTGGTTAAATTTTTAGCTGTTTCTACCAAAAGTCTTTATTTATTCAGACAAGCTGCATATCCTGGATTAAACCATCTCTGAAAGATATGATTGCTTAAACCATATTTGTGTTAAAGAATTGATGAATGGATCAAATAAGTAAGTTGTAATTGCCCATTTAAAAATATAGTCTTCTTAATATACTCTTAAAAGATTTTGTGTGCATCAGTGATGCCCAGAAATGTTAATCCAGTTTTAAGCATTCTGATGTTCACGGCAACACCTGTATGTCTCGGCAACATCCAAAGTGTTTGGCAGTTGCAGACTGAAAAAAGACTATGCCTAGTTATAAATAAATACAAGTTAGTTTGAATTAAACACCATTTAAAAAAAGCAAAAAGCATGACCAGTTTTTAAAAATTCCTTTGTTTAGGCTTTCGCCAAAGGAAACCCAACTTGGTACTTGGTACCAAGTAAGTTGAAAGAAGCTTATCTATAACATGGCTCCAAGATGTTTTTTAAATTCAGTTTTGAATGCAGGAGGAAGACCGGAGCACCCGGAGAAAAACCTGCGGAAGCGAGCATGGACTGAAAACCAAATGCACATAAAGCGCCGGGCGCGGGACTCAAACCCGGGACCTCATTGGTGCAAGGCGAAGGAACTACCGCTGCGCCAACCCGCTCCCCCTATTTCACGCTTTTTTTTTAAAGCGTGAAAAAGCAGGTATAAAAGTGTGAAAATGCACGATCCCTTGTTAGTTAACCAAGAACACAAAATTTCTTGGCGATCACAGATTAGATGATTACATCATGGAATCTATTTTGTCGATTACAATAGAGTGAAATGACCTAAATTTTGGGTTCCGAGTCTAAAATAATTATATTGACGACAGAGAAGTTATTAAAATGCATTTTTGACACAAATTTCACTTCAATAACGACACAACACGAGTCATCTGTTTTGGCCGATGTTCAAAAACAACAAAATAATTAATATATGATCAGTTCTTGTTTGTTTATTTGTGAAATGAGAATGTTGTGGGGAAAAATCATGAAAATTCTCGACGGATCTTTGATGCATGATGGACCATAAAAAGCATGAATTTTGGTGCTATTGTGTGATTGTGCTAAACTCTGATGCTTAGTTTAAATGTTACAAAGCAGTACAAGTTCAAGGTATAGTGTTGGAAATTGGGGTAAATATTTCCATTATTCAAAGTATTTGATTTAAAAGCGCTCTGTAGGTCAGTTAAAAAACATTGTGCATTGATTAGGTATTAAAAACAAGGTGGATAAACAAAAGGTAAAGATTCAATGTTCATAAGTAGGGATAAATATTCACATAATTCAAAAGATCCTTATTAAAATACACTCAGTAGGTACATTCAAATAGGTATATTTATTGATATTTCCTCAAATCAGTTTAGATTTGCCTTCATTAAATTGGCAAGACTCATAAATTATCTCATGTTATGACAAGGCCAAGGGGGTCGTTATTGACAAATTGGCCACTCAATAAAATATGGTGTTCCAAACCCCAAAGAAAGGTGTATTACCCCACAGGTCACTGGAGATGATGAAGTCTTTGGGTCTTGCTGGAGATAATTATCGTTTTACTTGGCATAGTTTGGACCCGGGTAGGGGGAGGGGTTCTCAAAAAAAAAATTGTACGGGGGTGTGCCACGCAGACTTCGTGATAAGGACCGTTCTCTATACCTAAAAAAGGCAATTTTGCAACCCATCATCATACCATTTTTTTGCAAAAAAACACCCAATTTGGCCAAATTGGGCGCTTTTTAAGACAATTTTCCCCCAAATCCTCTAATTTTTCCATTTGGGCGCATTAGGTCTGTGACAAAAACCCACCCATCGATATACCAAAAATGACAAAATTATACCCCAAAACCGTGGCACATACCCGTATATCAACCTAATGTGAGAACCCCCACCCCCCCTGGGAGTTTGGATTCAGTTTTCACTTTGGATGGATGGATGGATGGATGCCAGTCGGTGTTTAGCTAACTGCCAGTTGCTTGAGTCATCCAATGAGGTAGAGAAACACCTGTTCTGGAAAACTTGTTTCAATTTGACCAGTGGAGTCACTTACACAGAAACTGTTTTTGAGATAGAGATTGGTTGATTTAACCTGCCGGCGGGTTAAATCGTCAAAACAGATACACCTGTTGTCATTTTTGTGATTCTTTCTTTCTCGCTTTTGCTATTGGGTAAAAGTGGATCTTCTTTCTTAGTTTAGCTATTGGCTAAAAACTGGATTTTGTCATAGTCTACTGGGATATGTTTGTTGCCATGGGAGAGATTATTGGGATTTTGATGCACTAGATTTCATCATAGCGATTGTTCAGATTTAGGTAAACTGGAAGATGCTTGTACTTCTATGGGAACAATTGGCTGGATTATGATGCAATAAATTGTTTAGACCAAGGTGGACTGGACGATGGACTCGTTTCCATGGTAGCGATTGTTGTGATTATGATGCACTGGAGTTTGAACTGATTATTAAGATTTACGTGGACTGGGAGATACACTCATATCATTGGAGTAGGCCTAATTGTTTGCAATAGCTTACACCAAAGTGATAGATTGAAGTGGGCTGTGAGATGCACTCTTTTCCATGTGACCGATCGTTAAGATTTTGATGCACTAGATATCAGCGAAGATATTGTTCAGACCAAGGTGGACTGGGAGATGCACTCATTACCATTGGGGCAATTATTGAGATTTTGATGCACTAGATCTCAAACTGATTGTTTAGATTTAAGTGGACTGAGAGATGCACTCACTTCTATAAGGCTGATCCTTGGGATTTTGATGCACTACATAGCATCAAAGTGATTGTTTAGATTGGAGTGGGCCGAGTTTCATGGTAAAAAGCAAGGATTACCAGTTGGTACAGGTGTTTGTGCCTCATGTACCTGCCTGGTGGCATACATGACATAGTGGATTGCTTATAGGAGTGAGCAATCACATGGTGTCTGTTTTTCTTATTAAGATGGATGGGCAAGTCATTTTCAGGTTCAGGTAACGTGTGCCATTTATCATATTGAGCGTATCAAACGTTTATTTATAGAAATTATCTATTGTTTGATGTGGGTATAGTATAAACGAATGTAAAACTTATGGCTTGATAAGAAATTATATGTTTGGGTGTGTATGTGCTAAAAAGTTAAATTTGGGATGAAGGTAGACCCAAACTTAACTTACCCAAATTTAGTTCTACTTGAAAAATAATGTCAGTGTTTTAAAAATGGATTAAATTCTGGAATTCAGTAATAAATCTTCTAACAAGAACATGTGTTGGTACAATTTCTCCTCACAAGTGTCATTTTCAAAGGATTAAATTTCACTTTTTCCAAATGTAACTTAGTCCAGGACTAACTCTTTTGTGCTTGTACCTTTAATGTTCAACTCTTTAATGCTGGTGTGTTTTCAAGAAAAAGGAACATGTGTTTCAAACTTATAACGTAACTTCTTGTTTTATCATTGCAGGGCGCAAGAAATCATGCGTGAAGCGATGAAGACGCCAACAGTGACTGTAGAAATTGAGCGTGAAAAGGTGCCTCCTTTAGTGTTGCCAGATCCACCACCAACACCGGTTGAGAAAACCCCTCCAACTCCACCACCCAAATTCACAGCAGCTGTGCCAGTCATTCCAGCTAGATCACCAACAACTGTACTATCAAGTAGCGGGCCGGTCTCGCCCGTGGCGGAGAAGACCAATCTGATTGCGCCTACAAATACGAGGCGGATCGGAAGGAAATTATATATACAGCTCATGAAAGGTAAGAGCACTTTTTTTATGAAACCCTATATTACCTCAGACAATCTTCTATACAGTCACAGCACACACCCATTAGATCATGGCCTTGTCTATTAACCCTAACCCTGAATTGAAAGGTGCTCTGTTTTCTAGCTTAAGTCCAACTACGTCATGGGAGAAAAAAAGCATGTTTTCACCGGGATTCGAACCCATTACCTCTGACTTCCCAAGCGAGGCACACCACTAGCAGGCAACTACGGGGGCTGCTGCCCGGGGCAGCGATTTCATCCCCATATGCAACCCGTGTCTATGACATATTTGGACTTACGCGCATTTTGGTGGTTTTCGACAGTGAGCTTTAGTGAGTTATAGCGGGGTTAGGGTTAGGGCAACTGAGAGTGATCATTCGCCATTACTTAACTAAAATGAAGCTGTGGAGAGCTTTTATCACTCGCCTACATTAGGTGTAATAATAATAATACAAGTAATTAAAATCATTTGCCTACAGCTCACCTGACAAGTTCTGAGGAGAGAGATTTTGTCACTCACCAGCAATTTTCATACAGACAAGGCCTGTAGATGTGGAATCAGTGCTTCCAGTTGACCCTGTCCTTGAAATAGATAGCTGTAAATTGTTATTGTATATCATGAACATACTTTGCTTCCTGGATATCTTAAACAAAATTCTTTTGGTTTGGTTTATTTCAGGTCCTCAGGGTCTTGGGTTCAGTATAACAACCAGGGATAACCCAACCCTGGGAAAGAACCCAATTTATATCAAGAATATCCTGCCTAAAGGAGCAGCTATAGCTGATGGAAGACTCAAACAGGGAGACCGATTACTAGAGGTAAGTACTGTGGGGTGAAATAGGGGACGGAAAAGAGTCTTGGGTTCAATATTACAACCAGGGACAACCCTACCTTGGCTAAGAACTAAAGGAGTGGTTATGGACTCGAACAGGGAGACCAAGTACTAGAGGTGATCACGTTGAAGGAGGAGGAAGGGGCCTAATGCTAAAGGTACAGCATCTCAATATGTCGATCCTGGGTTTCCCAACTGGAAACAATCAGTCCCTTTCCCTCCTAACTACAAAGTACTACAGGCAGAAACCCGGTATTAGCCTAAGTCCAAATATGTCAAAGATGGCGGAATATGAATGGGCATGGTGGCTTGCCATAGCTGAACATTGGATCGGGATAGCGGGGGTTAGGGGTTCGAATCCGGGCAAGGGGGATCAAGAAATTTTTGTAGGAAACTGGCTGTTTACATACTGAAAAATTTGGCTATCAAAGTTAGGAGATAGTGCCATGCATGGACCGACACTGCGATTTCTGACGTCATGTAAGCAAATGCTAGTTTGGCTATAATTGTTTGCATGGTAGCGTTTGCTTCTCTGGGTTGGGTTCATTCCAGACTAGAAAAAGTGTTTTAGTCCAAGCAAAAGGTTGTGACTATGTTTTTAAGCAATTGCTGAAGCTAAATCTTTTTTCTATTCTAGCTATTGGTGTGGACTGTGCATCAGTGCTCTATGACTATGAGTTTTAACTCACGGTAATTGATCTGGACAAGTAAACTTGCCCCTAAAATGGCAATTCTAGGTTTAAAACAAATATTTAGACATTTCCTGAAGTTGTATTTACATTCCAAGACATCATTATGTGTTGTAAGTTATCACAAGCAACAACCTTAAAGTAAATAGATCAGTGACCTTTTGGACAATGATCCACCCAACGGTGGGTCATAGGTCATGGTAAATTGTACTGACCCAGTCTCTGTTGACAGATATGTAGATTGATCTAAACAGCTGACCTCTTTTTGACTTCTTGTCTTGAAATATTTAGGCCATAGCCTACATACAAGTCTATCTGTGTTGCCCTTGTATTTAAATGGATCAATTTTATGGTCATATCCCTTGATTTAGTAACTGCATTCAACAGATTAGTATGATTTATTTTATTGCTCTGAAGTTCAATGTGCTTGTACTTGAAGCATGTTTCCTGATCATTGCTGTAGGTTGAAACGTGTTTCTGTATGGTGCAGATTATAGACTTCTTAAGGGGCAATTGAGTAACATCTTTTTTGATTTTAATTTTTTTACAAGCCATTTCACATTATTGTTTTTGTATAAATTGAAAAATTCAAAACCAATATTATTTTAGGAAATATGATTTGCATACTTGAACATTAACAGCAATCAGAAAAATCATAAATAATAACCCATTCAAGCCAAGATTTTGTGTATTTTTAAAATAATATCATGGGCAAATGGAGACTTGAACCTCTTCCATGCCGTACAATTACTCATTTAGCGGATCACATGTCAGTTTTATTTATCATAATCTTTATCGAGGTAAGCCCGAATCATCCAAGGGCTGTTACGTTGGTTACGTTGGTTTTATGCCAAATTCAACATCTAAGAACAAAATCCAACAACTGCATCTAAAAGAATATTGATGCCTTGCCATTTAGTGCTAGATTCTAACAAAAATATGTGTTATTAGTGGTATCAGAAATGTAGCAAATTGATAATTACCAGGTTACTGGTTCAAGCCATCTGTACTGTGAACCACAATCAAACCAATCGCCAAATGAACTCTATGGGTTAAGCGTTGGAGCACAATTAGGCCACAACTTTGTGCAGCCGGCCGCAACCCGGCCACAGCCTTTATTTTCCAAGATGGCGACCGTAGGCTTGATTGTTCACCTCAAGATTATTGTAAAATATTCATTACTCGTTTTAAAATCAATTAGAGGTTCATAATCAAGCCTACAGTCGCCATCGTGGAAAATTAAGGTTGTGGCTAGGTTGCGGCCGGCGGCACAAAGTTGTGGCCTAATTGTGCTCCAGCACCTTAGCAACGACTAATTTTTCCAACGGCTAATTCACATGTGTATCCTTGAAGTGGACAATTGTAACATCTCAACCTTCTAAATTCAGCATTTTTTATCCCAATATCTTCATGCACATGAGCAACTGAGATATACAGTTTGCCAAGATATTTTATGCCTGCCTGATATCTGTGTAAATGCTATGAGCTGAAATTTAAGTGCTGTGATAGATTTGAGTTCTATATGTTTTGAGCATTAATCAGATGAGGAAATATTAATAATATTCTGTAAATGCTGAACATTTCCTGAAAAACATTTTTAATGTACTCGCCATGATTTATTAAGATACTGTGTTACAGAATTAGCACTGGGCATTTTTGGATCAGTTATAGCTTGAAATTTACGGTGTAAGGTTTAAATCTTTCTAACGGTGTAAATCATATCTGATGTGCTAGCATGGATTTATTAAGTAAGAAAATTCCAAAAATCAGATCCAGAGCTAGAAAGAAGAAATGGAGGATCAGCCCGATAGATAAATCGGTGAGTCTTGGATAAAGAGTGGTGCATGGAATGGGAAATATTGCATTTTTTAAACTGTGAGATGGAAGTAGATGTTCAAGCATCAAACTACAGATTAGTGGGACATCAAAATAATTGAAATTGAGATGGAATACACATTTTGCAAAAAGAACTGATACTCAGATGAAGTGTGGTTGTTAAGAATCAATCTTGGTAACCAATAATATGTAAAGGAAGGATATCCAGACAGAAGAGAAGATGGTGAAGTTTCCTCTCTTTCCTGAAGTAAAGAGAGAATATTGGTGTAATCTGGTCATTGTCATCAGCAACAACAACAGCATCAGAAATAGCCGCAGCAGCAGCTACCAACCAGCCAGTTGGCTGTTTTCTTAAGCAGCATGATCGTGGGCCATTTTGGACAACCTTTCTAGCCTTATTATGGCCTAAACATTGCCTAAAATGTTTGAATGCACTTTTGATTGAGAATTTGCTACCTTCTCAAGGTGTCCATAACAAGAGTTGCCATAGATAAAAAGGTCTGGAATAGTTATGAAGACTGATTCTACATGCAAGCAGAGCCCATAGATCTCTGTCTCATGATGTTTTTACAGTGGTTCTTGCATGTTACCATGACAAAAGTTATTGTGTTTTTGGTGGAAATTGGATCAAAACAAATCATTTATGGCTGTGGTAGACCTTCAACTAGCATAAATGGTTTTTGTACTCTAATGGTGCATTCATAGTCCAACGATTTCACAACGATTTCATCGCACGACGTCTGTCGATACGCAGTCTTTAAACGCGCTACGCATATTGCGCTGTAACCTTTGAAGACTGCGTATCGGGCGATGTTGCAGTGATGAAATCGCTGGACTATGAACGCACCATAACTCTCAAACTAATTTCATAGACAATATAAAAGTATATATTTTTAGGAGTGGAATTTTACCCTGAACATATTGGTGATATCGGTTTTTGACCAAAAATGACAATTTTGGCAAAAAATGCCAAAAACCAAATTTTTTGCCCCAAAATTTCTGGAAAGCCTAACTAAAATTTGCATTTTCTCAAATTTTTGATTTTTATCTTATTTTTTGAAAAATTGCAAAAATTGGGCCAAAAATTGCCATTTTGGTGGCAGCGTGGGATTTGTTTACATTTTTTGACCTATTTTTGGCATTTTTTAAAAACTAAGTAAAAAATCAAAAAATTGAGAACACCGTCCCTAGACATTTGTTTCTAGATTCCAAAAAGCAAAAAAGTTAAACATTTCACAAATGCAAATTTTAGTTAGGCTTTCCAGAAATTTTCCAGAAATTCGGTTTTTTTTGGCATTTTTTGCCAACATTTTCATTTTTGGTCGCAAACTGATTTATCATCATGTTCAGGGTGAAAATCCGCTTCTAAAAATGTATACTTTTATATAGTTAATACAATTTTTTTGAGATTTAGGGTACAAAAACCATTTATGCCATTTGAAGGTCTACCCCAGCCTTAATCTGAATTTACTATTTTGGTGATTGTTTGATAGTAACCATTGAGTCATATTGAGCATTAAATCTATTGATTTGTTTTTTGCTAATTCAGGTGAATGGTATTGAAATGACAGGCAAAAATCAGACCGAAGCGGTGTCCATCTTACGGAGTGTCAAACTTGGTGGCGTCGTCAATCTGATTGTATCCAGACAAGAATCACCAGTAAAAGAATTACCTAGACAGTTGGTAAGTGTGAGGAATAAGGCCTAAAAAAAAGTTTGTTTCTGGTAACATGCTTGAAAAGTACAATGCGGTATGCGCTTTTTTATTTTTAACCCATGCACGCAGTGCCTGGGTTTATCTAACCATGATCATGTCTATCTATCTATCTATC
>JXSR01S019837.1:0-10479 GCA_000969725.1 Ophiothrix spiculata | reverse complement strand
AAAAAAAAAATAATGCGGGAAATATGTAACTTACCAGAAACGCGCGCGGGTTACCAGAAACAAACTTGTTTCTTTTTTTGGCCTTAGATGAGTAAAATAAATAGTATTTATAAAGAGTTGATTGAATAAAATGTTAACAGTATATGAAGAGTTTGTTTCCAAAAGGGCCTAAATCCACTTTTTTTTAGAGTACTTTTTGAGAAAACCAGTAAAAAGTTTTTTCTTGTTGTGCAAAATTATTTTTCAAGGCTTTGCTGCTTTACATTTTAGGAATTGGTCCTCTTACTAAAGTGACCGCACTCAAGGAAATCAGAACTTCATTGTTCATTTTTTATATAAAGCTTTATTTTCACTTGGCAGTGGATTTAGGCCCTTTTGGAAAAAAACTATGGATTTCGGCCCTTTCGGAAACAAACACAGATTTTTGTGTACTGGTAAACTCAATGAAAGCAACTTTTGGGGAAAATGGCTTGATTCCATTAATCTACTGCTATAGAACTACACTATGGCACCAATAACTCGATTTTGACCAAAAGTGGATTTAGGCCATTTTGGAAATAAGGTCTTCATATGTAGAGGGAGTCTGGTCCTTATTTCAAATGAAATGGGCTGTTCTTTGATTTGGTATGACATCTGCCAGTTATTTGTATTATAGTTCAATTGCCACTTGGCATTATTGCTATTGGTCCATCATCGGGTCAGATGCTAGTGAGAAATTCTGTCAGGAAATGTGTGTGGGGGAGGGGGGGGGGGTTCGGCTGAAATTTAAATCAGTTGTGTGGCCACCATTTTGTAAAAGAACAAGTTTGATTTTATTTTGCCTTTATGGGTCATATTGGCATAGTGTATATCGAACCCAAATTTCTAGGATAAAAATGGCTGTCAACAAGATTTTGAGGGGAGTAAATGATTAATTGGGCCAGTATAATTATTTTGGACCAATTTCTTGACCTGTGGAATTTAAGTGAACATGTATTAGATTGTCAGAAACAATCGATTATTATGTGGCCCCTGCTACTCCTGCTGTATTTAGAGAGGAGTCAACTCAGTCAATTTTGATCATCTTTTCCTCAACAGAAGGCAGAGGCCAATCCAACGGAGGATCCCACAAATGCAAAGAACAGGCAGATTCTGACCTTCAACATCAATCTCAATGACACTGGATCTGCTGGCCTGGGTGTCAGCGTCAAAGGCAAGACGTCTGGTGGCGCTGACGGAGAAATCAAAGATCTGGGAATCTTCATCAAATCTGTTATCCATGGCGGGGCTGCTTCAAAGGTAGGTATCAAATCAATCTCAATGATTCTGGGTCTGCTGGCCTTGGTGTCAGCGTCAAAGGCAAGACGTCTGGTGACGCTGATGGAGAAATCAAAGATCTGGGAATCTTCATCAAATCTGTTATCCATGGAGGGGCCGCTTCAAAGGTAGGTATCAAATCAATCTCAATGATACTGGATCTGCTGGCCTGGGTGTCAGCGTCAAAGGCAAGACGTCTGGTGGAGCTGATGGAGAAATCAAAGATCTTGGAATCTTTATCAAATCTGTTATCCATGGCGGGGCTGCTTCAAAGGTAGGTATCAAATCAATCTCAATGATACTGGATCTGCTGGCCTTGGTGTCAGCGTCAAAGGCAAGACATCTGGTGGAGCTGATGGAGAAATCAAAGATCTGGGAATCTTCATCAAATCTGTTATCCATGGCGGGGCTGCTTCAAAGGTAGGTATCAAATCAATCTCAATGATACTGGATCTGCTGGCCTTGGTGTCAGTGTCAAAGGCAAGACGTCTGGTGGAGCTGATGGAGAAATCAAAGATCTGGGAATCTTCATCAAATCTGTTATCCATGGCGGGGCTGCTTCAAAGGTAGGTATCACATGTGACGGAATGAAAGCATTTTCAAAGCATCAAACATTGCAGAAAGGCGAATAAGTGTAGCAGAGAGAAAGATCACCAAATATGGCAGAAAATAAATTTTGTATGCAATTAAGCTGGTTCAATTTGCTAAAGTTGATTAATTGCTGCCATAAATACACATTACAATCTATAGAAAGAATACCGATTTGAATTTGACTGTGTAGTTGATGCAAATTATGTGTCACTGAGACCACACAGTAATTTGGAGACCATCAAAAACAGCATTAATTAATCCAAATATAAAATACAGCAGGGAAAATCAATGTAACCATTTTATAATAAACAATGCTGGAATCAAGAGTAAGTGTAAGAAAAATGAAAGCTTTTATCTCTTTGATTTTGTGAGTTATGCTTTCACAATATACCACCTGCTCCTCAGTACTGATAAATGTTTATAAATTAACCTTTTAACCTCACAGGATGGCCGTCTACGACCCAATGACCAACTTCTATGCATAAACGACACCTCATTACTCCGTATGTCCAACAGTGAAGCCATGGAAACACTACGACGTGCCATGTCGGGCGAGAAATCTCCCCGTTCAGCCATACAGCTCATTATCGCCAGGCGCTTGGATGAGCAAGCCGAGACGCCGACGATGCCTCGTGCTAGGAAAAGCTTGTCGTCTCCATCGTCGGATAAAAGTGTGGAGGTGACTGGACCTTATGATTACCAAGATTATGAATGGGATCGTACCTCAATTAAGGTTAGTTGATATTCTTAGTTGATTGGTGCCAAAGTTTTACTGTATATAAGTACAAGATATTTTACATCAATACTTTGTCTTCCAATCTCTGTGCAAGCCTCACTCAGTGAGTATTGTGAACAGGTGGACTTTCTGGTCCTCAACTATTGATGTTCACATGCGTGTACATAAAATTACCAAAAAAAAAAACCCTCAACAAGTTTTAGCTTTCCTTAAAGAAATACCCCTAAACAAGGATTTATGTGTAAGTTTACTCAAATTTTATCTCGTAAAAGTTGGGATTTTTTCTTCAGGTTTTGTAAAACACCCCTTTTTGGAAATTTAGTGGTTTTCTTTTGAAAAACCCGTTTTGTTGAAATCAGTGTTTTAGACCCCTAAACACAAGCAGTGCTCTCTGCCCCCGACAGATTATTTTGAAGTCTAGAATTTGATTGGGTTGGGAACGTTCAGGTGTAGAACATCTTACTCTTTCAGATCCTGTTAATGTACAAGTATACCTCTTCTGTCTCCCTTTTGAAGGATTATAATCTCTTATGAATTCCCCCGTCTATTCACATAGCATGCAAGTTTTCAGTCTCCAAAATACTGGTTTAGAGTGTGTTTTGTGACTTAATGGTTAGGCCAAAAAAAAAAGTTTGTTTCTGGTAACATGCTTGAAAAGTACAATGCGGTATGCGCTTTTTTATTTTTTACTTTTCAAAAATGCAATGCGATATGCGCTTTTTATTTTTTTATTTTTTTTAATACAAAAAATGCTAACTTGATCAGCTGATATTCAGACTGTAAAGCCACAAACATCAACACGCATCCATTCATATTGATTTGACCCAAATTTTATCTCGAGAGCATAGCCTATTCGAACTTGTTCGACCGTTGTACAGTATGACTGTAAATTCTGCATCGGGTAATATGGTTGTGGTGACTGTGGTCCATAGTTTCGAGCCAGTATCTTATATAGAAGCGCTAAATATTTCGCTGGCTCTCACAAAAGAACGATTAAATTGTAATTACGTTTTTTACGCAGGTCTCCAGTAAGCTTTTTTACAGAATTGTTTTATTTATCAAAATTAAAAATTTATTTTTTGATATGAAATATGAAAGAAAAAATTAATGCGGGAAATATGTAACTTAACAGAAACGCGCGCGGGTTACCAGAAACAAACTTGTTTCTTTTTTTGACCTTATGCCATACATAGTCAGAAACTTCCAATCTGATTTGCTGTCAATTCTTGTGGGTGTTCCAAATGTGATTAAATCCATTAACAGTAACATCCGGTATGCTATCTATATTATTCATGATATGATTTCTGAAATATTTCGTGTGTATCATCCCTAAATTGCAACAGTTTGATTGTTACTTAACTGTCAGTATATCAGTACCCTGGTTTATATGATTGAAGAAGTTATTGCTAAATGAGGGCTAGTAACAATAATTATTTGTAACATTGTTACACTTATGTAATGTCCTCTTCTCTATCAGATTAAAACTATTCATGAGAGGTGATCCAATGAAATGAGAGGACAGTTTGGGATGGCGATTTTGAATAAATCGCCTCATGAAATGATGTTGAGGTCATTTATTGTTTTTTGATGTTTGACCCTTTCATACATATAAGTTTAGAAAGCTATTTATGTTTGGAAGAGTATTTTTTATGGATAACTGATCACTTTTTCCTACTATATACTTTTAACTTCAAATTCAATTTGCGGCTGGCTAATCATTATTGATAGGTATTCTGTGGACTGGCTTTGTTTATGATCTCCGAATGAAAAATGAAGAAAGAAAGAATGACATATTAGGCAAAAAAAAGTTTGTTTCCTGTCGGTGGTCAAAAAACCTAAATTCGAAATGTGGTTTTTTATTTTATTTTGTTTTCTTTTTTTTTCTATTGTTAAAGAGGTGCTAAGGCAAATTTTGATCGAAAATCCGCATGGGTGATGATTTTTTCAGTAAGAAACCTGTCCAGTTTCAAGTTTTTGTTGAAAAGAAAACACTTCTTTAGTAAAAATTTTGCAATTTTCCCCGTTCTTTTTATCAGATTGGCTATTTTGATTTTCGTTTTCTAAAATATCAAATAAAAAAATGATATGCAATAATAATAACGCCAAGACGAAATGCGCGCGGCGCACGGGAAACAAACTTGTTTTTTGTTTTTGCCTTACACTAATGTAATGTTCTCTTCTCTATCAGATTAAAACTATTCATGAGAGGTGATCCAATGAAATGAGAGGACAGTTTGGGATGACGATTTTGAATAAATCGCCTCATGAAATGATGTTGAGGTCATTTATTGGTTTTTGATGTTTGACCCTTTCATACATATTATTCATTTAACCAAACCATAAATTTAGAAAGCTATTTATGTTTGGAAGAGTATTTTTTATGGATAACTGATCACTTTTTTCCTACTATATACTTTTAAACTTCAAATTCAATTTGCGGCTGGCTAATCATTATTGATAGGTATTCTGTGGACTGGCT
Source organism: Ophiothrix spiculata (assembly GCA_000969725.1). NCBI lineage: Eukaryota > Metazoa > Echinodermata > Ophiuroidea > Amphilepidida > Ophiotrichidae > Ophiothrix > Ophiothrix spiculata. The sequence continues at coordinate 5,377 of JXSR01S019837.1, read as the reverse complement.
TTGTTTATGATCTCTGAATGAAAAATGAAGAAAGAAAGAATGACATATTAAAAGTTGGGAATATGACAAATTAACCATTAATGGACCATAAATTCACTAGTACCTCGCTAATAAAACCACACAAAATGCGCTCAGTCCGAATATGTCATTGATGGGAGGTTACATATGTCAACAAAATTTCTGCCTGAGAATCGACTCAGTGGTGGCCTGCTAATAAGGAGAAGGTTGATGGTTTGAATCCTGGCAAAAACACATATGTGACCCGACATATTGAAAGGTACCTTAAGGGTCCCAAAATGAAAATTGATTTTTTGGTCTCATCTGAAAGATTATATTTTAAGCTTTAAAATGGCACTTTGCTTTTGGTTATTCGATGTTCGATTGCAAAGTTACATCCAAATTGATAAAAGGCATCGGGCTGATTCAGAAAACAATAGTTCTGAGAAAATAGAGTTTAACGTTTCTGTATTGGTAAAACTTTAATGGAGAAGGGATTTTTATCTCTGTTTTTAAAACATTTGTCTTATGTTTTGGATGTTTGAACCTGATTAATATGATGTAATACACTTCGAAGGTAACGTTTCTGATGAAATTAGAAATTCAACCTTGGACTTGATTTTTGACAATGCTGGGCTTCAATGACCCATATCTCGTAATTTACTATGCCGACCTTATGGTACCTTTCGATATGATGGGTCATATATTTCATCCACCTCTTACTTTGAAATTTGTGACTTTCCTCTCATATCATCAGATTATGCCTCATAAATGAATTATAAAGACTATGTTAAAGAAAAGTAGTGTGCTAGTGATTGTGATAACCTATTAACAATGAATGTATGAAATGCCTATTTGTAAAAAACTGAATGCTTGTGTGTAACCGATAGCAACCCGTCCATCCTCTGTTCACAGACCCCAGACGTAGAAGCTCAACTAGAGCAAGCCGATGAACTCCTCAACCACCCACTCCTCAACTCATTTAACACTAACTCCTTAATAGAGGGTAGGAATGTTCATTCAAGCATGACATCATCCAGTCAGTCACCCCCTGCTGCTGCCGTAGATAGCGAGGAGGAGAGGATCAAGTCGCCTACTTTACCCCAAGAGGGGACCGAAACGGTCATGATTGAAGATGCTGAGACTGACCAGGTTAGTATTAAGGGTGGCACTTATCAGATGGAAAAAATAAAATTTTATGGTTAGAAATATTTGGTATTTGACATGAACCTTTGATTTATGAAAAGTGACACAAGAAATGGATTCAGATCTTTGGGAAAAGAAACTTGTGTCTTTCTACAGCAAAGAAATAGGTGTTAGCAAATTACATTATCTTTTTAAACGTCACACAATCACTTTGAAGGACTTAAAATTGATATTTTCGTCAAAATTTTCTTTTTGACTTTAATAATGGCTTGCTTTGTTAGGATATTTAACTTTTCGATGCTGTATGAAAGTATTTCAAGCTTTGATGCAGTCTTGTCAGATTTTTGAAAATAACACAGTTATCAGTGGCTGATATAAGAGCTTGTTTTTGTGGATTGCAGCATATTCTAGATAAACATTACCTACCCCAGCTCTTTTCTTATAGGTGGTCATCAAAAAGCCTGAAATTTTTTGATAGATGTTTGTTGTGTGCATTTGTACGTACTGAGGTTGAATGTGTTCTCCTTCTCTCTTTGGCATGTTGTCATGTACCTGGGGTCGATTTCACTAACATTACGATGCATCGTAGCTAACGAAGGGTTCAGCTCGTTACTACAACTAGACTTCACAAAGATGTGAAAACCCTTCGTATGTGTTCACCGCATCGTAAGGTATATGAATTATGCATTAAAAATCAAAACACTTTGTTAACGTTGCGTGGGGTCAAGAGGTGGTCGTAGCTAAGGATGGGTTCTGGTCTTACGATGGGTTAACGATGCATTTTAACGTTAGTGAAATCGACCCCTGATCTTCCTACTAATTAGAGTCTCCAATCTGAACTAGGGTCCATTATCAATCAAAGATTCCTCTTGTCTATAAAAATGAATATTGTTCTTGGTTCAAAGATCATTGTATTACCATTGCTTACCATTAAACAAATGGTGACTGAAACATTGCATACCCCTCGCGAGAATGAATATGTTTTAGTCGACATCATTGCATAAAAGTAAGTAGGCTCCAGTTATGTGCTCTACTAAATTTAGGTTAATTTGAATTTTTGTACAACTTTGTTTTTGTTTTTTTCAGCACAAGTCTGGCCTGTCGTCACCGCGTGCACCTTCTCCACCCAAGTGGTTACTCAATGAATGGGAGAGAGCACAAGACGGGTAAGAAAAAACGAATGATTTATCTATAACAATTGGCACATTATAGGCAAAAGGAAAATTACCAAGACTAGCAATTGCATCAGCCTCCACACATTGTCACCTCTGTTTTTCTCCTTATTTGTAATGCTATTCACACAATATCATGAAGAGATGCGGATGTTTGGAGATAATAGTTCTCATAAGATGTATGACACATTAATGGCACAGTTAACTCCTCATTTTCTGAAATATTTTATGCTTTGTAACTCAGCAACCGATAAGTAAATCCATATAAAAGTATACATTTCTAGATGTGGATTTTCACGTAGAAGATGATGGTTATGTCGGTTTTGGACCAAAATGTATGATTTTGGACCAAGGTCCAAAAAACCCATGTTCTTGGACCATTAATTTGTAAACAAACTAACTAAATTTTGGAAAAATAAAAGTTGGACCTCGAATGCTTTTTAGAATCTAGAAACACATGTCTAGGAACGCATTTCTCAAATTTTTGATTTTTGACTTGATTTTTGAAATGTTGCCAAAAATAGGTCCAAAATTGGCCCAAAATGACAATTAGGTTGTTTACAAATTAATGGTCCAAGAACATGGGTTTTTTGGACCTTGGTCCAAAATCGTACACTTTGGTCCAAAAGTGACCTAACCATCATCTTCTAAGTGAAAATCCACATCTAGAAATGTATACTTTTATATGGATTTACTTATCGGTTGCTGAGTTACAAAGCGTAAAAAATTTCAGAAAATGAGGGGTTAACTGTGCCCTTACGTAATGACATGCAGGTATTGAGACATTTTTATAGTAAAAATACAATGAATTGAAAGTCGGTAACAAGCGTACCATGTTGAATTTCACACACTGAAAAAGGTTCCTAGTTCCGTTTACTGTTTCTCAAACTCAATGAGTTTGTCATTTGCCAATTTGACTTCAAGATTTAGAGGCTTGATTATTTGATTGTTCATCACATTTGACTCAAGATTTTGAATGCTAGGGAAATGTAGGTGTCGGAGTCCTGATGAAGCCTAGACAATTATAGCCCATAGATTTGAAATTATGCTGTATAACTAAAAGATGCTTAATACATTGCCTAGGAAAATCAACACCTATGTAAACATAATATTACGTATTAAATTTGTTTTATAGTGAGATGAGTCCATTACCGGATCCAGAGAAGGAATTCTCACGAGATAACAGAGCAAGGTTGAGTTTCTCAGAGAGGAGACAAGGAGGATCGCTAGATGCAAAACAGGTGAGATCATATGTTTGTATATGGGACCTTCCAGCTCGTATGAGCAGTAAATGCCAGAAACTTCATTTTGCGCTAAGGTCGTAATTTGCCAAAATTGATTTTTTGACAGATTCACAATCTTAGTGCTTACTACAAAACACCAGCAAAGTTTCATTTCAAAAAAATTATAGGAAATGTGAAATAAATCTGCATATTCTTAAGACGATCAACAGAAAATATAGGGCTTACTGATCTTTGAACGCGTTTATCTCAGTTATACTTTTTACTCCCTGACAACCTTTGACTGACCATAACTTGACTTCTGGAAATCGTACGAAGTTCATTAAAGTGTCATTTTTAATTATTAAAGCATGGTCTTTGCAAATATTAAAAAAAGTGAAAATGACAAGAGCTGGCATTTACTGCTGTTTTGAGCTGGACGGTCACATATGTGATGGCTCATCCCGAAAGGGGGGACTCTGCAAATGATGCCAATTTTGATTTTATTATTTCATCTGTTAGTGTATTTTATAAGCTTTAAAATGACGGTTCACTTGATGAATTTGATTAAGGCGATCAAATTTTACAACAGAAAATCTGATGGGAATTCTTATTATTTTCTTCTTTTTTTTTTGCTGCCTATTTTCACCAGTTTCTTGAAAAGTGTTCCGTCGCAAAGTCCCCCTTTTCGGGGTGAGTCATCACATATGTCTATCTTGATAATGTCCTCAACGTCGAGCCCAGGGCCGGGCGGTTTTCGTCTCCTTGTTTCCTTGAGCAAGAAACTTTACTCTACTTGCTCCGTGGTCGGACAGTCACGTAAAGCCGTGGGTCCCCTGTACGAATAGACTCCTTCATGGGGTATGCATGTTATGCAAGTACTTGTATCATTGATTGATTGATTGATTGATCATGCACAACATTTTCCATATCTGCTTTTGTGCTAGGTTCTTTAATTTAAATTAAAGTTTATTCCAGTCCTGCTTGTCACTTCTTTGTACACTGCCTTCCTCTTCATTCCTTTTGTGTAATTAAAGAAATGTCAGTTTTCATGAAAATTCCTGAGTTTGATAAATTTATTACTCTATTTTACATGTTTGTATACATTTTCAGCTCTCTTTGGAACTTTTTTTTCCTCAAAAATATATGTGCTTTTTAGGATTTTTTGTTGTTGCAAGTTTCAGGATTTTTAAGCACTACTCACGACTGGCATCTTTGGTTATGTGAAATTTACTCCATAAGCAGTATGTGATTAAAATGCATACCAAATATCCTTCCAAAAAAATAATATTAATTGTATTTGTGTATGACTCCAATGAAGCATCTATTTTCATACCACTGTTGTACACTTTATATAAAATCTTACTTTTATACACGATGTTTTATTCTTGCTTTCTTGGCTCTTGTTTTCCATTAGATGGCCTGGTATAAAAAGACAAAGGAGAAGAGGGAAGAAAAATCTCTGGAGAGGGATGGAAGAAATCCAGTCGATATGAGAGGTAAGCTTGGTGTTTGTATGTCTGTATGCCACTCACACATTCCTATACCTCAATGTCAACCATTTCTGGGACCATTCACTCGATACAACCAAAAATATAGTTCTGGCTAGCTCAGTCGGTTAGTTCTCGGACTGTTAAACATAAGATATCAATCGTTCCGCGTTCGAGTCCAGCTAGGAGCTGAGTGTGCGAAAACTGTATATTCTATGAGGGTGCGAAAGGCTCAAGCTAGGGTTGCGCCAATATACAGGCCGCAGTAAGCCCTTTGGCCCCAGGGAGTCCAGGTAGTGATTTAACCCAATGATTAGAACTGCTCTGTAAAGTGTGCTGAGGCCGTATGGAA
>JXSR01S019834.1:11663-34885 GCA_000969725.1 Ophiothrix spiculata | reverse complement strand
GGACTAATACCGCTAGGCCACTCATGTCCCATAAAGAAGATATAGTTATCCCAATGTTTGTTATTTTCCTTCATAATATTATTTAAACTATTAGTTTATTATTTATATTCTTTTTAACGCTAAGAGAGGGTTCTGCTTTGTAATATTGATGATCATGTTCATTTTTCTTCTTTTTTTTTTTATTCCAGACAGTAAGCAACAATGATTTATACAATCTTAAGATTGTGTCCAACATAACAGAACGATACGCACGGACTACAGTCACTGGTGATATTGCTAACAGAGGAAACAATATTGATGACGTCACATTTACTTACCAAATTCCACAGAATGCCTTCATTTCTCACGTTACTGTGTAAGACAAGATAACAATTAAGTATACCTATTTTGTTAATAAGAACAAACTTGTATCATTAATCATTTTATACAGTTTATGCATCACATATATATGATAAAATGCAAAGATCTAAGAAACGTGGTTAGGAGTTTCATCTGATTTAAAACCACTTGCCGTGATTATCAACAAGTTGTGATGACTCAATGTCATTGACCAACTAATTAATTTTGTTTACCTGTGGTAGGATTTTCTGTAAACAACATCAAACTAAAAAATATGTGTACAAATGCATAATCTTCCTATTTGCTCTCGTTCTGTATAGTTTAAAGATATTAAATACACAATTATAAAAGTTAGTGTGAACAACGCAGGTTGTTCAAGTTCACCCTTTGAACAGCGTTATTCATAGTTAAACAACTGTTCTTTGACTAATGTTATCCAACGAGTGAACGTGAACAATCCAAGTTGCTCGAACATTTTTTATCGTGTAGTATTTGGATCATGCTGGTTTGTATTTGCTTTTGTTAAATGTTTTAATGTAGCTTTACACATTTCTATCTGCAGTGTGGTAGACGGAAAAGAATACATCGGTCAAGTTCAGGATATCCGTAATCCAAGATTTCAAGTTGGTCCTAGAACAGAGAGCTCGGATGGAAGAGTTGTGTTTGTAACTAAACGGTAAGTTATTTCAGAATGCTTTATCAAACCATCTTCTCGATCGATGATGTATCACACCAATAGCTCATTGCTTGAACAAAAACTTATTTCCAGCAAAAAACATAAGTGTGTTGCAAATAGCCACAGTGTAGTCAGCTATGTGCCAACTGCAGGACCTGTACTCAATAAACCCCACGTTTTGTATCGCTACGTTGACGATACGTCCTGCATAATGAAGACGCTGAGGATTACACAGATTACATAAATCATCAGGACAAACGCATCAGATGAAGAGAGAGACGGGCAGCTACCTGTCATCGACAATTTAATTTCGCGTAGACTACTAGGTGGTTTGCTAAAAGTTAAAGACAATCCACACAGACCAATACTTGGTCTTGCTTCACACCGTCCCTTAGTTGGGTATAAAAAGAACCTTGTTACACCCGGCAGATACAATGGTTATGGGTCCTAATAATCAAGCTGAGGAAATCATACTTGTACCACTAAAGGAAGCCTATCACAAGTGTGGATATAGAGAACAAATTCATTGACACATTAATATCACTGAAACAATCACTAACATAACCATTATGTTTCATATCACAAACAATCAAATTACAGGGACCCTACGAAAGATACAGTGACGTTACGTATCAAAGATGTTGATCCTAACGGAGTTGCTAAATTCAAATTAATCTATGACGAGTTACTACAACGGCGACGAGGTTACTACGATCATCGTGTAAATATATGGCCAGGCCAGGTAAGAACCCATAATAACCTAGGATAATACGGAGTCATTCCACGTTCATCATGACCTAGTTTTGTAAATTGGGGGGGGGGGGGCGTTGAAGGATCATTTCATATTTTGATTCCAATCTTTCTCTTGGCGTAGTCAAGCATGACCAAGACATTTTATCATCTGTTTATCACTCCATTACAGATAAACATTCCATATCAACCACTCAACTTGGCCAAAATTAATCAAGTTCTTAATTGTTAAGCATGTTAAGTTTATACCAACACAAAAAGTAAACAAGCTTAAGATTTTTAAAACCTGAACTGTTGTAAAGTGCATTTATTCGTTATTTTGGCATTTTCTGCGTAAAACTGCAGAATTCGGAAGGTTTTACGAATAAAATGGAATTAAAGCCCTTAAACACCATCAGAATGGAACTTTTCAACTAATATTTTTTCAACTACATGAGATGGTAACACTTTCTGGAGATCCTAAAACTAACTGCAAAAAAAACTCTCAAAAGGGACACTTAGTACGATATGCTCTTTATATGCCCTGTATTCATAACTATTTGAAGAAAATGACATCAATGACATTGACAGGGTTTGAGAAAGTATCAAATATTCATTTTAATGCTTTATTTAACTTCTAAGCATTATTTATGCCATTTTCTCTTCATCAGATATTTGCGTCAACTTTTTGTCATTCCGTTACCGTCATTCCGTAACCAAATCTTAATTGATTCAATGAGGTATATCCAAAGACGAACAAAAAATATTTTTCATTTGAATCTTACATATTGTAAATATAACTATAGGCATCACATTGAATATTTTATAATCATAATATGCCCTCAAAAATTCACAGAGTTCCAGTGAAATGTACAAAACACCTGTACATTTTGAAGTCATTCTGTTACTAACCCTTTAAATACGTATATCTCGTGTACGATAAGAATTTATCGGAAAACAAGTTTATAATTTTAATACACTTATTATAATTATAAATCTTTGGCAATAATGTTGGAAATGATTTTTAAATGATCAAGTTATTGTTGCTTGAATGTCAAGAAATGTGTCCGAATGTCATTCCGTTACCGTGGAAATGTCCATAAGTTTCCAGATATTTTGTCTAAAATTGACCTGTACATAAAAAAAGTGGTAAACATTTTTTATTCCAACTATATGACCAACTGTGTACATTTTTTTCTTTTAAAGGTAGTGGATAACATGCAGGTTGATATTTACGTCATAGAACCCCAGGGCATTGACGACATCAGTGCTAAGTACATAAGTCGGACATCTGACGGCTCCCAAGGGCCAAGCAACATGGACGACACAATACGCCGAAACAATAGAAATCGTGCGCACATACACTTTAGACCAACTAGGGACGAGCAGTTAGATTATGGAAACAAAGGGATTGATGGAGATTTTGTTGTGTCGTACGATCTGATCCGTACGAGCGATGGAAGCCATTCACAGGTAAGGTCATGGAAAGTTCGGGTAGCAGTTAGTTACATTTGCTACCACGGTGGTCCTTAACAGCAATGAAATTACGTTTCTGTATCATAGAGTGTGTTAATCGTCAATAAACAATCTTTAGCCTCGCATTTAATGTGACAATTTGAAATCACCGTTTACGCAAAAATCATCAGGAACAGTCAATTACCAATAAAGATTATGAATTGTCATGTTCAAATGCGTAAAAGCCATATTTAGAAAGACCTGTCCAAATTATTCTACAACATTAGAGGACCATTCACTTATGTAGAGAAAATCACTTCTGCCACTGAGTTACTCCACCAAAATGAAGAAAATCAAATCTTTACCAGTACTACATTATTTTGATGATTTTCTATCGGTATCTCAAACTGGAAATACAATTAGAACGAGTATATTCTCTTTGTCTTATCAGGTTCAAGATGATTATTTCGTGCATTTCTTTTCACCAACATCACTGCGCTACGCTCCTAAACATATCGTCTTTGTGATTGACATAAGCGCGTCTATGGCTGGTACCAAACTAATGCAAACAAAGGAAGCTCTTGACGACATTTTTGATAACCTGTCACCTAACGACAGATTCAACATCATAGCATTTTCTGAGGGTATACAGCATTGGCGAAGTCGCAGGTTGGTGCCTGCTTCTTCAAGTAATTTAGGAGATGCAAGGATTTTTGTGAACAACTTACGAGATCAGGGTGGTAAGTATTAGAGCACATTGCAAATAAGAGTTCAATAGTTAAGCAAGGGCGGCGCCACAGGGTGGAGGCAAGAGGGCAATTCCCGAGAAAGTGGAGGAAAAATAAATAAGAATGCAAATGCCTGTAGAGAGAGAAATTGAAATAAAAGAGATGAGAAGAAACACATTTCGTTTGAAATGTTTTAGAATGCTTCAACTGGATTTATTAGAAATATAAAATTAATTAAGTTTGTTCTCAGTGTGCTTCTGAAATTTTTTCTGGTCAATATTTTAAAGCTACGTCGAAGAATAAAATATTTTGGCCTTTGTTCCCGTTTTTACAGAAACCAACATGACAGCGGCTATTCTTGAGGCTGATCGTCTTCTTGATCAAGAAGCAGAATACTTACCCGATGACGACGAAGTCCTGTCCATGATAATACTTCTTTCAGATGGTAAACCAACTCTTGGTATTACCGATACGGAGGAAATCATCCAGGTAGTGGACAGCGCTCTGGACAATCAACATGCACTGTTTGCCCTAGGCTTCGTTAGTGTCGGGCGAAATGTTTCGGCAGATTTCAATCTGTTGCTGCAGTTAGCCTTGCGAAATAGCGGTACAGCAAGAAAGATTTATTCTTCTGCTGATGTAAGCGATCAGTTGACCAATTTCTATTTTGAAGTATCTAAACCACTTTTATTTGGCATTGAAATGGCGTACCCTGGAGCTATAGCGCAACCAGAATCCATTACAGATCGGTTCTTCCCCGTCTTCTTTGATGGTTCAGAGCTTGTAACTGCGGGAAAGTTATATCCTAATCCATCGTCAAATACTTTGCAGGCAACCATTACTGCTAACTCAGCATCTGGGGAGTTTCAGCGAACGCATTCCACAAATACAAGGGTAAGAAATTTCGAATTTTAGGCCAAGCAATAATTTATCGGAAAGTGTAAAACATAATCTGGGAAACCAACCAAAAGGGAATTATAGCTGGATCGCCATTGGTCAAACAAACATTCCTACAAAGGTTACTAAAGTCGAGTTATAGCATTTTTCGTGTGGTGCCAAAAAGCCGCCTGAAACCCAAACCAGGGAACCGGCCAAAAAGTATTAGATTGATAGTCATTGGTCAGACAAACATTGCTGCCAAGTTTTATTGTAATCCTCCAATAGTAGACGCCGAACGGTACCGAATAGTTATGATGACATCTATAACCATACTTGAACACGTTCTGAGTTCCGATTCTGTGGACTTACACATTCGACCGCGGAAATATGCCAAGTATAGAAATGGTCTACAGTGTCATGAGAAGCATGACCTTGTCGTTAAATGTCCAGATACGGTGGATACCTATTCAGTCTAGTTTGTACTTTGATGGCACATGAGACTTGATATGTACGTTTCAGGATCAATCAATTAGGTCAATAGAGAGCAATTATACCAATCTGCATTGACTGTTCCATAGTCCTCGATTTGGCTCAACAGTATTGTCCAGTATTAAATTATTTGAAGCCACTATTTACACCACAATCGCCAAGAAATGACCAATTCCCAATATTGTCTATAAATTGTCATGTTCAGATATGTATAAAAACTATGTCTCGAATCAGAAAATAAGTAATGTACTATATTAGAAGAACATATACTCATTGGGAGATTATATCGTCGATGCATTTTTAACCAAAGTATTGAATAGATCTTGTTTAAGACTTCTAAGAACATACCTCGTAGGAACAAAGTACTGAAATTCAAACTTTAGGCAGCTGCAGTATCACACTATCTTGATGATTTCATATTCATAGACATTCGAATTTAAAAATTACAGATAGACTTCTTGAAATGTATTGATATGTTTGTTATTTTTAGTTTACATCACCGGAACTTTCTTCAGAAAACTCCGTCGACAGTGTTGTAGAACGTATCTGGGCAATCAGACGAATTCAAGATCTAGTAAACAAGTATGCCGTAACTGACGATCCTTCTGTCCGACAATCGATAGCGGATAGTATCGCTTTATTAGCAATACCATATAACTTTGTAACACCTCTAACGCCACTGGTGTTAACAAATAAGGACAATGGGCAACCAGCCAACGCCAACAAGATTCCAAGCCCAACTGTTATTCACTCCGGAGCGATTATTGATGCTTTGAAAAACGCTTTGGAAGGTATTGATCCACAACCGGGTAAGTTTACGTATCAACTAAAAACATGTGAATATATTTATATCAAGTTACATTTACATGAACAAAATTTCAAAAATTTGCATAAACCCCAAACAAGGGCATTTGCCTTTAATATATACGATTGATAAGAAACCGTAAACCTAACCCGGGTATGTACAAAATGATAGACTTAGGATAAGTGTTTGCGTAGCCTAATTTGCATAGGCGTTAGACTATTATTATAGTTTCACAACAACAGCAAAAAGAAGAAGAAGAAGAAGAAGAAGAAGAAGAAGAAGAAGAAGAAACAACAAAACAGGTGTCGAGATGGTCTCGAGCAGTCCAACACTGTTGAACTCTTCAATGGAAAGCACTAATCCGAAATTACTGTTTACATAATCAAATATTTTTAATGTTAATATAAATATAAATGCTTCTCTTCATGAATTTCATATTTTGTTTTTAGAAGAAAAACCTACTGGAGGAAATACATATCTTCCTGTTCACACGCAGAGTACGGTAAGTTGAAGTTCCTAAAGTAAAAGAAAAGCTGCACTGAACAATCGTCAAACTGCTACCATATATCACTGATATTTATATAGGACGTACTTGCCCGAAGAATAGTCCAGGAGATATTTGCGGCCAGAGGATATAACATTACGAATACATTTACATAGGTCACTGACTGAGCTGACGAAGCCTTCCGTTTTGAAATAGATTAACAAATGCTTGTTCCAATCATATTGCAGGAAAATATTCGGGTGGCCCGTATGAATATAGAATCACTGGTAGCCCTCCGATTTGCCACTACTACCGTGACCGTGACAATGGAAAATGCCGGAACACAACCTGGATGGGCAGTATTCCGACAGAAGCTACCAAACGATGCATTCATAACCGATTTTACTTTGTAAGATTGTCATTCCTTGCATTCTATTTTAACTACTACAAGACATTAAACAGCTTGATTTTGTCCAAACGTATACTTTAAATATCAAGGGCTCTAAGAATTAAAGCTAAATATCACACATTGTTGAAGAACAAAGTCAGTAAAGTCTGTAACAATGAATTCATAATGCAATTTGAATGAGAAAATGCTCATTGTCTTTACATTTCCAGATCTGTTGATGGAAAGACATACAATGGAGAACCCAATCAAATACGTGATAACATCAGGAGTGATCTGCGAGACGGCAGCTTAGAATCAGGACACGGCGGGGGATATGTTACACAATTGTAAGTCGCTATGAACAGATTATGGTGTCAATCCGTGCCGCAGTATTTAGTATAATTTTAGTTCTTGGTGCAAAACGCTGTTCCTGATCCTGCTGAGCTGAATTCTTGGTTGTAGAAAGGAACGCTTTGTGGTGAACTTAAAGGTTAAATCGACATCCCAAGGACGTAATATTAAGGTACCGGTGTAAAAGTAATCAAGGTCCCCCTAGAATCAAAGTCCTTCTTCCAAAGACCATAAAGTGAAACTACTGTTGCGTGAGACTTATTAGCTTATACTTTACTGTACAACTCGGACAGTAAGATCAGGGGAATACTAATACCTATCACACAGGCATAATTGCTCCTAAAATACAAAAAAAAGTGCGCACTAAACATGCTATATACGTGGCAAAAGCTAGTTTTGCAAACTTATATCACGGTTGTCGCTTCGACTGCCGTTGTTATTATTTCAAATGTAATATAATGCAATGAAATATTTTATTAAGTAGCTTGTAAATTTTTGTTGTTGTTGTTGAGATTTAAATATGCTTACAACCTATAAAATTAAGAGCTAATTTTTTTATTATTTCCTTATTGCTTTCCACAGGAATCCAGATACTAAATTATTCTTAGTATCCTCACGAGTGCAACCACGCCAAAGTGCAGTTTATAGTCTGACTTACGAATACTTAGTGCCGCGACGACATGGAGTATATGAACAACGATATGGAATATATCCCGGTCAGGTATGTCAGTTTCCATTGAGCAATTGGTGAGATCGGTAAATTATGAGAAAGTGAGGATCTCTAGCTTTTGACAATGCATTATGCGTGTATCAGAATTTACTTCAGTTTACTGACTAACATTATAGGTAAAGACTCTTTAAACCAGAACCAAGTTTCAATAGCATATTCAATTATTACAATGAGTTGTCATTGATGTGACCCCTTAGCTTGTAGATTACAGGTCAATTATTCTTCCACTATATTTTTCCCAAGATTGTAGATGATCTGACCATCGACATCGACATTGTGGAACCACAAGGCATCGAATCGGGCAATGTTTTCCTCTATGATAAATTAGAACATGACATGAATAATCTAATTCGCAAAGGCCGGGACTCTCATTGGACTGTCAGCTATCGACCATCTATCAGAGATCAGACTCGAATATCACCCGAGGGAATTATGGGAGACTTTGTCCTTCAATATGACGTGCAACATCCTAGTGATACCTCTAATGGGGGAACTATTCAGGTAAAAGCTAGATGTAGGCAGACTTACGTTACATAGCATTTGCAAGTTCTAACTTCTTACACCTGTTATGGTTTCAATTCTTGTTAATTAAAGTATTCCTTTGTTTCGTATGGATATCTTAGGATAGTAATCATGGGAAGGCCTTTTGGTGAAGAAAGATTTTTCAAACACCATCAAATGACCTTAGACAATATTGTATAGTAATTGAGGTAAAAAGTCTCTTCACATTATTCACAACGATTAAAGTGAGGCCAAAGTTTTAATGTGTGTTTTAATAACGTATGATATCATATTTGGCAATTTTTTCATTGTTGTTGTGAACAATTCAAAATAAACACTATTAATGCCATCAGAAAATAACTACTATTGTATAAAATGACCATTGATACCATCATCATCAGCAAATGGCCAATTATCAATATGGACTATAAATTGCACAAAACGCGTAGAAACACTTATTTTACCAGTACTAAATATTCTATAACATTTTGAAGAACATGAACTTACGAGGAGATTTATTTTTGTCCTTGAATTACTCGACCACAACGGAGAAATTCAAACCTTTAAAAGTATTATACTATCTTGACGACTTTCTTTCAATAACTATTAACGCCATCATCGTCAGAAAATGACCAATTACCAATGTGAACTATGAATTGTCTTGTTCAAATGCATAGAAACCATTATTTAAAATTACCAATACCAAATATTCTACAACATTTAGAAGAACATGAACTTAAGAGGAGATCATTTTTGTCATTGAACTACTCGACCACAACGGATACAATCAAACCTTTAAAAGTATTACACTATCTTGACGACATTCTGTTAATAACTATTAACGCCATCATCGTCAGAAAATGGCAAATTACCAATATGGACTCTAAATTGTCATATTCAAATGCATACAAACCCTTATTTAAATTACCAGTACCAACTATTCTACAACGTTTAGATGAACATGAACATACGAGGAGATTATTTTTGTCATTGAATTACTCGACCACAACGGAGAAAATCAAACCTTTAAAAGTATTATACTATCTTGACGACTTTCTGTTAGTTAATGTAGAGAATTGAACATTTGATTTCACAACATTACTATGTACATGTATGATGATTATATTACAGACTCAGAATGACTTCTTTGTGCACCATTTCTCACCTACATGGTTACCAGTCTTGAAGAAAAACGTCATTTTTGTCATCGATTCAAGCAGTTCAATGGCGGGAACTAAACTGAAACAAACCAAGGACGCTCTCAACACCATCCTAAGTGACATGCGCTCTGGTGACAAGTTTAACATCATATCATTCTCCAACCAAATTGATTTTCTGGACCGTTACAAGATGGTGGAAGCAAATCCAAATAACATCAATTATGCAAAAGCATATGTTGATGACCTTCGAGAACAGGATGGTATGTTCGATTTTTTCCATTAAACAATGGAATACCAGGCCAATTAAGTGGTGTATGTATTTTTTTTTTCATGTTACGTTTGGTAATTGGGTTGACAATTATTAACCAATGACGTCATGCCAAATTCAGTTGTGTCTGTATTTTACGCAAAATATAGGTTGCCTTACAATTACTGTTCAACTACAATTACATTATTGATGCCATTTTATGTTACGTTTAGCACTTTAGCTGAATGGTAGATTTCTGAAAGCACAAGGGGATAGGGTTATATCCTTACTTATGACGTGATTTATTGAATCCTTTGAGACTGTGATGAGGATACATTTCATAAATTATTCAAAAGTCACAACGAAGTAACTCTGGTATCAATTGCTTAACAGGTGAACATTGTATGTAACGCCCCAAGAAGGAGCATTTGCATAGGGGGCCAAAGCTAAACGTTACTTCAGAAGTCTCTTGCCCAAGGAAGCAAGGAGACGTGACGGGGACTCCAACCTTTATGACCCTACGCCCTGCTTTGCCACATTCTTTTCACCTATTGCGTGGAAACCTTTAATAACAATACCATTCTTGACACATCAACTCGTTTTGTTGTGCGCTCTTTGTTAATTTTATGTATTTTTTTTGTAAAGATGGTACAACACTGTATCTCCTCCATCGTTTGTGCTTGTATCGTATTTTTTATTTTGAAAAAAAAAATCTAGCGCACCCTTTGTTTGGAAGCTTTTGAACAGGTTTTATCCTATCGATTTAATATGATTACTTCATCCTTTACCCTAAGACGAAATACGTTTTCGTCTCATATGTTTTAACCAATAATATACTTAATTTTAACGAATATTTGTTCAATTCAGTAGACAATGCGTAAAAAGTTCCTGTTCCCTTTTCTTTCAGCTACCAATTTAAACCAAGCATTACTAGATGGCATCAATATGCTGCGCCGTGATCTAGAACGTCGTCGGCAAGCAGAAGACATTGTGTCAATGCTGATAGTACTAACAGACGGCGAACCAACGTTTGGTGTGACAGATACCGTAGAAATAGAAAAGAATGTCAAAGAAGCAATCAAAAATGACTTCTCATTATTTGCACTTGGTTTTGGTGCAGACGTCGACTACAGTTTCTTAACAAGATTAGCTGTTCAAAATCATGGTGTATCGAGGATAATCCCTGTAAACGCAGATGCAAGCGTTGTATTGGAGACTTTTTACGATGAAGTAGCGACGCCGTTGTTGTTTGATATCAATTTCTTTTATTCTGATGGCATGGTGACACCGCGGTCTTTGAGTGAAAGATATTTCCCGAATTATTTCAATGGATCAGAGCTAGTAGTTGTTGGGCAGTTGGATGAATTCAGACGCAGAGATGATTTGACGTCCTTTGTGTTTGCGAACAGTGCAACAGACGAGTTATCATTGTCATCTCAGGTCAACACTGCAGTAAGTCATAACAAAATTATGTTTTTTAACCAAAATGTCTAATTTTTTTGCTCAATGCTAAATGATGGTCTTTTCTAAGATACTTTGATTTGGGTCTAATGCATAATTTCCATGTAAAATTTGAATAAATAACACACTTATGACAAAATGAAATTCGGTTGAGCTATAGAACAAATTTGCTAACTATCATCTAAGCATACTTCCAAATGTGTCTGTTATCCCCTGCTCAACGGAAAGATTAATCAGAAGACTTGTCTTTCACAGCGTCCATCAGCTGACTTAATCCGTGCTGGTGTACCATCTGATCATCTGGAACGTCTCTGGGCATATCACAGGATACAAACCCTGCTACAAGACCGCACTCTCAAAGAAGATAACCCAACCGCAGTAGAAGCCCTTGAAAGACAAATTGTTAGCCAATCTCTTGGTTATCAATTTCTTAACCCTTTTACTACCATGACGGTGACTGAAGCCTTTGGTGGTAATGAAGTTGTTATGAGAGTTACTGACCAAGCTTTGCCGGCGTTCGTCCGTGAAGAATTAGCTGTGGCATTGAGCCCCAGACGCGCTGTAGATCTTAATAATGCTGGCTCAAATACTGGAACAGGGATAGGTGGAACGGGAACAGGTGGAACAGGAACAGGTGGTGGAACAACAGGAGGTGGAACTGGGACCATAGGTGGTGGAACTGGTGGAACAACAGGAGGTGGAACTGGGACCATAGGAGGTGGAACTGGTAATTATTTTATGAATATTTATTTGTGGCAGCAAGAACAAATACTGTCTAGTGTCTACAAAGTTGCTGATATTCATTAGGTGACACGAATTTTAGTTTCTGGCAGAGTTTAAATTTGATTGATTTGAGCAATCAATACATAAAAAATCACAGAAATAGAGTTTAGCACTACTTTAATGTATCCAGCATATTAAAACTAATCTTGGTGGTTGAAATATTTCAATCTCTAGGACTGTGTGGATGGGGTTGGTATTAGTTTTAGAATAGAACATTCATTTGATGGAATAAACTTGGGTACAAAGTTTATTTCATTTACATCGGATGAACATAAAATTACCAATTAGAGGACCTGGTATTAACGGTCTAAATGACGCATGCAGTTTATTTTAATGGTATTTGATGAAATCTGATATGTATGCAACTCTCTCCACAAAAATCCTAGAAATTGAAACGTTCCAACTGCAACAATTCTTCTTAGAGGCAAAAATTCCCTTACATATCTTTCTCTCAGGTAATGGTGGTTCTTGCAGTAATTGTGTATGCAATTGTCCAGTTACCAGTTCTCAGCAGCAACAAACCGGCAGTGGAAATCAACTGGTCTTACTCAGTGATCCATCTTTAGGTAATGACTGGATTTAAATCAAAATCGTTTAATTTCTTTTGTTGTCAATTCCATTTTTTAGCATTTGTTTAGCATGAGGCTAACATGATATATAAGCAGGGTACCTATGTCCAGCGGTCAAGAACCCCTTTCTCAGGCCTACAGGAATGCTCATCATCAGACCCCCATTTTAAGTATGCTTCAGTTCTTTAGACCCCCATTTTGAAGAAAAATACAACATTTTAGCTCCAAGTACTGAAATTGATCAAATATTGTGAAATGTTTTAGCTCAGATGCCTATTTTTGGCAAAAATTTCAGTTTACTAGACCCTAAAAAGTCAGTTTCAAAAACCCATTTTTTACTCAAAATCAGTTCAGTAGACCCCCAGTCATGCACTTCTCACCTGACATACCTATCATTTTCAAATTTGAGTGCCCGGGGCATGAGGGTTTGAAAACGGTACTTTTGCTTGAAAAGAACAAACAAAGTGGGAAAATATTGTATCTAATTTAAAATCTTACACATATTTTTGTGTGGAGATATCATACTTTTTCTAGCTTTTAATACATTTTCAAGCTTTTTAAAGAGCCTTTCCATTAATTTTTAATACCAAGTGGAATCTATATGCTAGTCCCTTTAACACTTGAATGTTTAACTTGGTTGATTTTTGGTTTCTTTACAGGTCTTCAAATAACTGCAACTGTAAAAAGTTCACGGACTTCTAAAAATGGCGGTGTTAAATTGAACATACTTTTCAGTGAAATATACTTAACATATGAGCCACAAGGATTCAATGTTCGTCATCAAATTGACTTTAACTCAGATTCTGTGACGTTAAACGCAATTTACATAATCAACTGGGGTGCCAGATTTGAACTTCCTAATAGTGCTGGTGGATTGAGTATAAGGGTCAAAGGTCGAAAGGCAACTGTTAATGTAGGTTCTGATATAACCTTCTTGGTTGAGAAGCGTAAGGGGTCAAATACAGAGCCAATCAATTTAGAGTTTTCGGTGGAAAATCAAAATGGATTATCACGAAATGCTGATGGCTTATTGGTAAGTAATGTGACAATATTTCATGATAAAAAATATGGTGTGTTTTAAAACCCAATCATTCAAACTACATTCAATTAGGCTTCCATTCCATTAAGGCTGGGGTAGACCTTCAACTAGCATGAAATGTTTTTGTACTCTACCATATAAAAGTATACATTTTTAGAAGGGGGTTTTTACCCTGAACATATTGGTGATATCGGTTTTGACCAAAAAATGTTAATTTTGACAAAAAATGCCAAAAAAGTATTTTTACCCCCAAAATTTCTGGAAAGCCTAACTTAAAATTTGCATTCATGAAATTTTGATGCTATTTGGAATTTAGATACAAATATCTAGGAAGGGTTTTCTCAAATTTTTGATTTTTATCTTATTTTTTGAAAAATTGCCATTTCTGTGGCAGCGGTGGGATTTTTTGCATTTTTTGACCTATTTTTGGCATCTTTAAAAAAACTAAGATAAATATCAAAAATTTGAGAAAAACCTTCCTAGACATTTGTTTCTAAATTCCAAAAAGCAAAAAAGTTCAAAATTTTTTACGAATGCAAATTTTAGTTAGGCTTTCCAGAAATTTTGGGGCAAAAAATATGTTTTTTGGCATTTTTTGCCAAAATTGACATTTTTGGTCCAAAATTGATATCATCATGTTCAGGGCAAAAATTTGCTTCTAAAAATGTATAATTTTATACAGTTTATGCTATTAGTTTAAAAGTTACAGTACAAAAATGGTTTAGATCATTTGAAGGTGTACCCCAGCCTTAATATCAAAGTTTAATGTTACTTTGAGCGGAACTTATTGAGTGCAATGTTTTGTGAGATGGTGCTCAGTGCTGAGAGAATCCTTCTCCCAGTCTTATAAAAATAACTTTTACCTCATTATGCAAGAGGTGTGTCATGGTATCAAATATAGTAATATGTGACGTGTGATGTCAAAACCACTCACTTCTGGGCAGAGTATCATTTTTGAGTTTTTTCCCTATCTATATTCTACTTATCTTCAGCTATCATAGGGTGCTTGAATTTTTTGGAAACAGACATTCATAGCGGAAGTTACGCAATTTTGAAATTGGCTTCCTCAAAAACATGAAATTGAGAAATCGGGCTTTTAAGTTATTACGAAAATTCACATGCAATTGAAAAATAGCACATTTGCAGAAATAACGTGCTCCAAACACTCTCAAAAATATTTTTGGATTGGATTTTCAATTCAAACTTCAAGAATTGTGTTCAAAAAGGTTTGAAGATCCAAAATTACCAAAATCTGAAAATAGTAAAATTGTACCCCTTGGACCAATTTGGCCTATAATCAGTTTCTATGGCCGCCCAGAAGTGAGTGGTTTCGACAGAACATATCTGATGCAACCAACATAGAATAAAACATACAAACAAGACAATTTTGCAGTATTATGTTCTTATTATCAGTAATTCTATTGATGCTGACAACATTTTATCAATTTAGCGCCTTGACTTATTTACAAATTCTCTTTATATAGGCATTTGCATTAGGTCAAATTGTCTTCCAGGAGACATTTTTCATACAGCTAAGTGGAACTGATATTGATGTTACATTGTGCTTGCTGCTTGCATGTCTCCTGGAAGACAAATCGTCATGTGAGTGCAAGAAAGTCGTATCTGCAATAGCTGCCTTATGTCATAAATTTGGATTGCACATTGCATGACCTCCAGTCTTGAACCATTTCAAGAACCACTGACATAAGGCAGAGAAATTTTGAGGGATTTGTGAAATTATAGTGACTCTGTCTCAGCTTACTTAAGGTCAAAACCCTAAGCGCTATGCGTTTTTTTTTTTTTTTTTGTTTTAGTAAAAAAGGGCATTTTTATTGCATTTTTCGGCTACTATTTTTTTTCCGCGGCCGTTTATTTAACTATTTTTCCAGTAGTAGGAAAAAAAGATGAAAAAAAAAAATGAAAATCTCTCAAAAACCTATAAAAAATAAAAAGAAATGCGCTAAATTTGGATTTTTAAAAGCTATGTGCGCGGGAAGCTGAGACAGACTATTTTTTTTCTTTGGCCTTAGGTGTTAAAAAGTATAACACAAGGCAGCCATTGCAGTTACAACTTTCTTGCACTCGCATGACGATTTAATGTGACTTAGCCCCAACAAACTGCACCATACAAGCAACATACAACATACAGGTCGTATGGTCTTGACTGTACATATTGTAGAACTTTGAGTAAGTATCTCACATTAGAGCATACAGACAACACACAACTATTGACATGATACAGCCTACTGGTTGAAGAATATGACCAGCTTACTGGAGCATACAACCAACAGTATGATCAGCCTACTAGACAACACAGGGTGCATTGTATGGTGTTGTCTGTTCTAGTAGAGGAAGCACATCTCTCAGTATGTCTTGTATGGCCTAGGTGTTACCCGGGAAATGCCACTTTAAGGGTTAGACTTAAAGGGGCAATTCATGATCCACTTTTCATGCTCAAGGTCACCTCTATCAAAATCGAGTTTTTTAGCTAAAAAGAATCCTTGACCCGGGAAATGCCACTTTAAGGGTTAGACTTAAAGGGGCAATTCATGATCCACTTTTCATGCTCAAGGTCACCTCTATCAAAATCGAGTTTTTTAGCTAAAAAGAATCCTTGACTGGTATATGTTACAATCCCCAAACCATTCTTTCAAATGTGTTTGCATTTTTGAGAAAAGTGAGAAAATATGTCATTTTCTAATTATTGTCGGGGCCCGACAGTAATTACAACACAGTAGCGGCCTATGGAGATTTTTAAACTACTGAAAAGTTTGTAACTTGAAAACGAAAGGTTGGAATTAAGTGAAATTTTCAGTATATCTTTTTGTTGTACTCTTCGTTTTATTTAGCTAGAAAATAGGTGAGGTTTTTGTCACATCATAATCATGAATTGCACCTTTAATGACCTATCATGCAAGTGACCTGTAGTAGAAATATTTGTAAAAAATAAATATGAAGAGTATCATTATCATAAATATGTTTTTCATTCTTTCAGATCGATGCTAACCAATAATTGATTGGTTCAGATGATATGGATTTAGATGTCACACTCATTGGAAAGGAATGTGAAGAACCAAGATCCATATGAACAATTACTTTTCAGAATATACTTAAAAAGCTCTTGAAATTCCTTACACTGACAACATAGAATAATTCTTGGTGTCAATATAACTATTGAGAAAAACAAGTGTCAATACATAGATTTGGATTTTTCAACTTGAAATCATTTGGGCCATTCTTTGTTGTCACGATATGTTACATGCTTCTTTACATGATCTTGAGCATGTTTCGTCATGTGAGTGCAAGAAAGTCGTATCTGCAATAGCTGCCTTTTGTTAATAATTTGGATTGCACACTGTGTAATCTCCAGTCTTGGGTCAGTGGCTCTTGAAATGGTTCTTCAGGTGACACCATTTCAAGGGCCACTGACATATGGCAGTGACATTTTGAGGGTTTTTTCACATTCTAATGATAAGGTTTTAAATAAATGTAACTTAAGGCAGCTATTGCAGATACGACTTTCTTGCACTCACATGACGGTTCATAGTTTTGGTTATCATTCTTAAAGGATGAACAAACCTTGACCTTCTAACATACTTAATAGATTTGAATTCTGCTTTTTAGGTTAAAACCCAATAGCTCAAACAACTTGGCAAGTACGATTTCACTCAAGCATGTTGCAAATTATATATTATTCGCTGTATTTCCTAATAAATGTTCGGTACAAAAAATATTTTGGTTCAGAGAGAATCATTTTATCGTTCTCAATATTGTGCACCCATTGAAAAACTGTTTCCATGTTAAAGTTTAAATAAATCGCATAAAATGTAACGTTTTGTGACATTTGTGACCACCCCAAAGAATGGCCCATTTGTAATAGGAATATTAATTTGGGGTAGTGCAAGTAAAATGTACTTAGATAAAATACTTAAGTTACAGAAATGGGCTATGAGAACTATATCACATAGCAACTATAGAAGCCACGCTGGTCCTCTCTTTTTGTTATGAGATTCTCAATGTATATGACACTTACTTGTTAAATCTTGGAATATTTATGTTTAAACATCATACTGATGATTTACCTGCTATATTTAAACAGTATTTCATTTAGCATGCTAAGAACCATAAATATGCAACAAGAAATGCCCAAGATTATGTTATAAATAAAACAAAGAAAACTTTTTCAAACCAGGCTATTAGAGATTGTGTACCTAGTTTTTCGAACTCCCTCGAAAAATCATTAAAATAATGCAAAACTTTGAGCATTTTTTAAAATATAAATTGAAATCAAACTTTCTTTCAAGTTATTAGTTGGACATTATATTCTGCTCTGCCTTAAGATGTAATCCTTATTGAATTTGGGCACTGTCTTGTGTTATTTATGTTTCTCGTGTAGACTTTTTTGTGTGTAACTTTTTGTATAGGGCAAAGTCGCTTCAGGACTCTTTAGCCTTCTGATTATGTCCACAATATCATGTTTTTATCGTATGTGTTTGATTTGTGATGTATTTATGATATTGATAATAAATCTGAATCTGAATCCCACTAACTTGACTAAGCTGAAACAATATTTTAAATTGCCTGCTTTCATGTAAATGGAATACAGCCAACATTACACCTGATTTGCTTTAGAGCAATCAAACCTGTGTTTTGGCTAAAATTTTGGTATGGATTGAAATCCTATATCCACAAATTTACTTTCTGTTTTGAATTAACCTCTTCATTCTGGCATTAAATACAATTATGGTCTTGTTTTTTGAATAAATTATTTCTATTTGTGCACAGTGGCCCTTTGGCTCTAAATTATGCTCAAGAAGCATTGCTAGAGCATATTTGATTTGTAAAATTTCAGATGAAGTATATGGTAAAGAAGCATGTTTATGAAATGCTCTAGGAGCAGATTTGACAAAAATGCTACAGGAGTATGTTTGACTTATAAAATATGAAAACATGCTCCAGGCCTGAAGTATTCAATGAGTCAAACATGCTAGTAGAACATATGAAGAGTTTGTTTCCAAAAGGGCCTAAATCCAATTTTCATAGTTTTGAGAAAATCAGCAAAAACTTATTCCTTGTTATGGTAAAATCTTTTTCAAGTTTTTACTGCATTAAATGTTAGGCCTTAACACTCTGACAAAACTGAAACCACTTAGGAAATCAGAGCTTTATAATATATTTTTTATAGAGAGTTTTATTTTTACTATGGAGTGGATTCAGGACCTTTTGGAAATAAACTATGGATTTAGGCCATTTTGGAAACAAACTGAGATTTTTGTGCACTTGCAAGCTAAATTAAAGCAAGTTCTGGGGAAAATAGTTTGGTTTCATGAAATTACTACTATAGTAATGGCACCAATAACTAAATGTTTACCCAAAGTTGATTTTTGTTCTTTTTGAGGATGCTTTCTTCATTTAGAGTTTATTTCCAAAAGGGCCTAAATCAATCTGAAAATCAGCAAACGGATAATTTCTTGTCATGTTTAATTCATTTTTGAGTTTTTACTGCTTTACAAGTTAGGGATAGGTCCTCTCACTACAGTGACATCATTTATAGAAATCAAAACTTTTATAGCTTATTTTTTATTGAGAGGTTTGTTTACACATTATGGATTTAGGCCCTTTTGGAAACAAACTGTAGTGGATTTAGGCCCTTTTGGAAACAAACACAGATTTGTGTGTACTGGTAAACTCTATGAAAGCAACTTTTGGGAAAAATGGGTTGGTTCCATTAAACTACTACTATAATACACTATGGCACCAATAACTCAATTTTGACCAAAAGTGGATTTAGGCCCTTTTGGAAACAAACTCTTCATATATACTTCAACTTAAAATGTTATAAATGAAATATGCAACAGGGGTATTATTTGTTCCCAGAGCATAAATTAGGGTCAACATCGCACAAACATCCCTGCATGCAACATATTTTATACCATGAATAGAGGTTTGCCGACCACTTGTACTGTACAAGTCATAGCAAAATTAATACCTTCACTTACAGTGAATACTTCAATCAATGATTACCATTAAAGCCACAATGTCGCACAAGGTGTCCACACGATAGTTAGCAGTGAGATCCTCTCTCTGTCACATGAGATACTTGTCCAAAAGGAATTTCACGCAAACTGGATTTACATAAAAACATTGTTCATCAGATTCTTGAGCACCAATAGTGATAAGAATCTTAATCTTGAGTCAGCTTCCAACATCCTTGCATGGCTAAATACAATAAAAACATACAATGTATTTCAGAGATGCCAGTGGGGTTGCTTAAAAAAGTAGAAAACTTATCGTTTTCAATTAATTTTCAAAGATTTCTAGTGTTGTTTCTTTATTTCAGTACCATAAGTATGGCTAAAAAAGAGGAAAATATAAAGTTTGTATTTAAAAAAAGGCTGAATTCCTCTTTTAAGCTGAAAACTGACATCTTTGATTGTTTTTTTTTTTGTAAAGTGGCATTGACTTGTGAAATATAGCATTATGACGGAGGATCATTTTGTAAATTTCAGCCATTGGAAGCCATTCAACATGTAGAAAAAATTGTCAATCTGTATCAAACTGAGTTTGCTATTTGTTTGCGAACTCTTTCTAGTGCTTTCCAGTCCAGTTTCCTTCTCCTCAGTAATGCAACAATACCAGAACACATGCCTAGTCCTAACATAACTCCTTCAAAAGTCCAGAAACTTTTCTCTATAGACCATCGTGTTCTGGGACAGCTGGAATGAAAAATAGGAAAAAATATTAACATAGAATGTCATAGGTACCATGAAATAAGTGCTCATAAGGCCAAAGAAAAAAAAAGTCTGTCTCAGCTTCCCGCGCGCATAGCTTTTAAAAATCCAAATTTAGTGCATTTCTTTTTTTTAAAGGTTTTTGAGAGATTTTCAGGTTTTTTTTTTCATCTTTTTTTCCTACTACTGGAAAAAAGGTTAAATAAACGGCCGCGAAAAAAAAATAGTGGCCGAAAAACGCAAAGTAAAAAAAATTAGGGGGTATTTCCGCATCCGCATAGCCCTTTTTTTACTAAAAAAACCCAACGCATAGCGCTTAAAGGGTTTTATAAAATATAAAATTCATTCAAATCCCCATCTCTATTTATCTTTCCACAACATCCAGCTTAAAATTACACTTATCTATTGAGACCTATACCAAGGCTAAAAACTCAATACTTGGAAGTACTCTCTCCCCTAAGGTACTGGCCATAATAAGACCAAGTGATAGGCCTTAAACAAATAAGGGAACTTTGTGCACTATTTCTCAAAATAATACAACAATAATGAAGAATTTGTTTTATTACACCTAATTGTAACTCTAGGAATGATGCTGTATGGAAAATGTTTAAAAACTTGGGGCAAGAGATTATTGGTTCAGACTTAATAGTTGTTTACGAAGAAAATAGATGAGGATGACTGTTAAGAATCTAATGTAAAAATCTTCCCACCAGAGGAGAAATTTACTAAATCTTTGCAGAGGCTAGGCTGTTATGTGTTTGGTTTAAAGGATATTAAAAGAGGAATCGGTACTCGCCGCCATTTTGATTTGACTGTGTAAACCCTATGGGATGGCTGCCATCTTGGATTATCGCTCATGGGTGAACTATTGTAACTCTAGCATTTTACGTCTGCGAGTGCCATCTTCAAACGGAATTACTGGAAAATTGGTGTACCAAGTTCAGAGCATATAACAATATCCCACTGAAGATAACATGGACACACTTTTTGTGTGAAATAAAATACAATATGCATCACGTGAAGATTTATGCAATCTGACTGGTAATCAAGCATCTTTCTGAACAAATCTGGAGGTACATTAACAACAGCAACAAAATGGCGACGAGCACCGAATCTCCCTTTTGAAATTCTTTAATCTGGATCATATTCTGAGATCTACCTTAAGAAACATGTGCCCAAAGAATACCAAGACAGACTTATCGACAGCAGCTATACATATCAGTTCAGAAAAGGTTGTAATTCATTTCCGTAAATGAATTCATTTACCGTAAAGGAATTCCTATACTGTACAGTTAATGATTTCATTTACTATATACTATACATATCAATTTTTGGAGCAACCTATGAAAATCGGATAACATTTTAAATCATTTTCAAACTGAATGGGACCTATTCTAAAAAATTAGTAATGACATTTTGAATTTTATCTGCTACATTTTTTTTTTAAATTGGCAAAATTGTTGGCAGACAGAATTCAAAATTTTAGCTCAATGTGTCAAATAGGACGTCCCCATTCAACAAGAAAATGCTTTAATATGTTCTCCTATTTTCATAGATTGCACTAAAAATTGTCTTAAACTTAAGAGTGAATGAATTGATATACTATAGAGGAATTCCTTTGCTGTAAATGAATTCATTTACAATAACAGAAATTATGACCTTTCCCAAACTGATTTGTCAACATGCTGGTCCGGTGCAGTAGCGCAAACACATTAATGGCTTCTGACTGTGGTTGTCAAAAGCAAAGTAAATCAAATATTTGTTTATTATGTATTTTGTTTAATAACTTTTGTACAGTGATGCTAGTTTTGATTTCCTAACATTTATAAGACACTAGGGCATCCTGTAACAGTTATTAACTAAATTAAACCCTACCTTTTATAAGTTACTCTTCCTGATTTTGAGCACATAATTTTCTGTTTAAAACCTGTTTCTCCACAACATGGTTGAGAAATTTTCTGAAAGGAAAGCAAATATAAAAATAATGATCAATCAATTATTAACTCATGCACAGAATCGTCAGCCAAATCAATATAACTACACACTCAATGGTTCATGAAAGTTCATCTGTGTTGGTATAACTCATGATTTAGATTTAAACTTTGGCCGAGGATGTTGACACAATCATCATGTCTATAGCCATTTCCGGCGAGGATATTGACACGATTATATCCTTTTCGCATTATTCGCCCGATGATCGGTTGGATGAATGGGCACATCACTGTGTAATGAGTCGTTTTGTACATCTTATTTAGCCGATTGCCAATGTGTAAATAGGCATTTTGTACATCTAAGGTCAAATAAGTTTGTCTCAAAAAATCACGCGCATTTGTAAATTGGCTTTTAAGCGCATTTTTCTTTAAACAAAAACAAAAGAACAAACTAAAAGAATGAACCTATTTAAACAGCGCCATAAGATTTCAGCAAGTGGCCACCACATAACCGTCCTCTGGTGTCGATCGCGCTTCTTTCGCCTATCGGCTCCATAGCCATTCACTTTCTCACACTCGATGATCATATCTATAGCCATTTTGGGCGAGGGTATTGACACGATGATCTTGTCTCAATCCATTTCGGGCGAGGATATTGACACAATAAAATTCAACTGTAGGGGGCAGTATTTAGCATTGCCAACAATGATAATTAAAAATAAAAGAATATCTAAATATTTTGATATT